>UZAN01045510.1:0-30233 GCA_900618425.1 Echinostoma caproni
CCAGTGATTCTCGTCCCCCTATTTATGTGCCGCGGTCCACCTGCTACCTTTACCGGGTTGTAGTGATTGTGGTAGGCTTCGGCGATTGAGATATCGTCCCAGTAACTACGTGGAACGAACATGACACGTACGTGCATTGCTTCACCGACACACCTAATCGACCTGCGTCAGCGAGCTCGAAAAGATGCAAGTCTGAAGTGCGCTTCATTTTAACATAGAACGAGCGTGGAAAGACAGGTGGTCAGTCTGAGGGTAGAAAAGGTGTGATCAATTTACTAATGGGGTGCGCTGAACAGAAGCGGCTCCAATCACTGTGTTTCTTTCTCAATTCAAAGTGACGGTTTGGCAAATCAAAGTGATAGATTATCAAATCAATCCTAAAATGGCATAGATCTAGCACTGTAATCTGACATGAATATTGACGTGAATCGTTGCTTGAGCGTGTTCAGTTAAGGTCCTTATTAACTCAACAAGTAAATATCACTGGACCCGAAGTTACTTCCAACGCTAGCACCAATTTTAAACCACGTGCAACTGCCAAAGGTTGCAAGGTTTGTTGAAACCAGGTGTTCTTGAAACAAGACTATTGTTGTATCACCCGCGGATGGCGACACCAGTATAAGTTACCGAACGCAACCTAAGTTGTCATTGTGAGCAAAAACAACATCCATAAGCAGTTCCCTTCTATTATCCGTATTCAGTCAGATTTACTGGGGCGGTATCGGGACAGCGAAAAATGAATCTTTAATTAACAGTTAAAAGATGCATATGTAGCTTTATGTATGCATGTATTCATCCGCAATCCCCCTTGATAAGAACAACCTCGAACGAGCGTCGTTTCTCTATTACCAGCAGTTTGTTTTCGTTAATTTAATTACTCATCATAAGATGTTGAGATGAAATGTTCAATTTTTTCCTTTCGGCATTTCTACTGCATTACTGGCTTTCTTGAAAATGCTATTTTTGCTTGTCACTTTGAAAACAATATTCGACTCCGAGTGCATCATGTCAAGGGCGTAAATATGCTTCTCACGTTGCATTTACTGGAGGTTCTCGTATTTTGTCAAGACAATCTAGTCAGTATGAGTTGACTCAATCACTTCTGTTACTCTGTGACAAAATACAAATAACAAGAAACTGTAATCAAGGTCCGAACAATCCGACGAGGATGTAATAAAATAAAAAAAACCGAGCTATAGCGCGCGCGAGAGAGAGAGAGAGAAACTGCAGGTATCGAGTCGTCGCTGTTGGCATTGTGGATCGAATACAGCAGTTCCTCCGGGAATTACACTGACAAAACCCCATTTCTGGTAACCAGTAGACGAGTTTATATCATGTTTTGATTATTAGGTGAAATACTACCAATTCTCTCTCCATGCCGACTGTTATTGTTAAGCATCTTGCTATCGGTGCCCTTCAATATTAGTTCGGTCCTTCTGCAGACAACCTTTGTATGACCGCGGTCTTCCTCCTGAAGCTTCGCCGTATATATCTCCATTCAATAAACAAAAAAGTAAGCATAAATATTGATAACCATTGTTTTTATCAATAAGTATGTTGACAGTTGTACCTGATTTAAAATTGGCGCTAGCGGTCGAAGAAACTTCGGGTTCAGTGATATTTATTCGTTGGGTTAATGAGGATCGTAACTGAACCCGCCCATGTAACGATTCACGTCAAGATTCACACTAGATTACAAAGCCCGATCTATAAGATCTATCTTCAAGTGATTCGTTTTCGCACCTGACCAATCGAGGTCAACGACACCAGGGTTCCGTCAGTCTATAACCAACAGTCAACGGCATGGAGCTTCCAGAGAGGAGTAGGGGAGAACAGTTGAACTCACCCTCCCTCCATTCCGCTCCACTCCCCCCCCCCTGAAACCTTCATTCTACCTCGGGAACCACTCAAAAAGTACTTTTGTTCATCTAATAGATCATTCCGACTGGACAGGTGTTATACTATACCTGGTCTAATAGTTGACGTGTGATATTGGAATCACCAACGCGGTTTGAAGTGGAATGCGATTGGTGGAATCATTTCAAGCTTCAGGGAATTCATTTGAAGATAAAGCACGTTCATTTGACATGGAATAGTGGTTGTGCTTTTCGAATTGTTGCGTTGTTTATCAACGTGAATGTCATTTTATCATATATATAAGTTACCCCAGTCTTTCCTATACTGTACCCATTTTGGATGGTTATGCATCGTACATAGCTGTACCTCTAAGACTGTTATGACTTTTCAGTATTCAATGTATGCAGTTTTCTGTCAAGTTCTAAACACCATGTGTCCGTTATTATCATCCTGGCGACTGGAAGCATACAGAGCGCATTACCCCATGGTATGTTGTAGCGTGATTAGCGAAATACTTGTGACGATAATTCATGAAAACTCTTGAGAGATCCCCAGTTTCACTCGGTTTTAGATTGAGGGAATCCGTACATTTTCCAAGCCTCACTGGGATCTGCGAGACAATTGGAAAGTAATTTCATCCGAACAATTGGATGTAACCACATTCATACATTAGCGACGAATTCACTGATCATTGAGCTCTCGGTTACCTTCAATCTAATTCGGCTCGCCTGCTTATCATATCCAGACAGCTTCTTGGAGCAACGAGTAAGGTTTGGATGATGGGTGAATACCACTGAATCTCTGTATGCTGCGAGGAAATGCAGACATTCGAATCGAAAGCGGTTACTTCACCCAGCATGCCATTTCAATGAAACACTTCTCTATGGGCAGTTGCAAATTTTTACTCATACGAAAATCTCCGGCGTGGTACACAGTGAGAGACAAAATTTAAATAAAAAACAAACGTGACATGAAACTTTATCATAGTATGAGTCCGGGATGTGTTGGTATGTGTTCAGTTCAGTAGAACCAATGTCCGTGACAATTTCACGCATATTTGTTGATGAAGAATGATTTTATTTCATAACTCGCATATAGCTACAGGATTAAACTTCGCAAACTCTAATGAATGAAAATCGTGGACCAAAATGGCGGAAATACACGAAATGTCGCTACTCGCGTTTTCTCTGTGTTTTCCTGAATAAAAATAATCATTTTCAATAATCACTTTGTTTAATTGATAAGCTGCTGCACCTCCACTTTCATTCACTGCCTCTCAAATATTAGATTTTTGTCCACATAAAATAGTTATCATATACCGATGTGCTACTCGTGAGTAGCTCATCTATCTCAACAATACCCGGTGCATCTAACGGGCGCTTGGCCTGAGTGTCATTGATTATTCTATAGCTATGACAGAAAAAGCTTCCGAGTCTGAAAAGTGTTATTCGACACAGTGAAGAGAAGAAGGGATTGGGTGAATAATAAGTTATATTGCATGCTCGCTGTTTTATAGAAGATCCCCTAGGAGGGGCATCAGTTGGTCCGTGATGGGTTGCGTTTCCAATAGTCGAAAAACGTGTGGTTAATGGCAGTATGGTCAAGTCATACTTCGGTGAAAGCAGCTGATTCCGTAATCCATTTCAAAGAAGACCGAATCCAAATAAAAAGATGACTAATTAAATATTGAACGTTTTACATGAGAGATTGGTATTTTGAGATAGTTTATTTACTATTACTCAATTTTGAACCATTTCTGTGTGCAGATTGAAAGAAATAAGATGGAGGCCTTTGAGTTACATTCATTTCAACCTCCTTGTGGTTTTTATCGTTAAAGTTCCATTTTCACCAGCTCCTTTTGCAAGTGAAACGAATATTCGGTGTGTAGCTTATAAACATGAAACGCCTCACTTGCATAAACTTACGTGAATGACCAATACCCTCAACTTCTGTCTGTTGCTCAATGCGGGAAAAGCGTCCGACGCTTCCATTTTATTGTTAATATAAGAATATGTCGCATTCTGTGAAATGAAATTGAGAGATCAGGCGGAACACAACAAATTAACTCAGTTTGATACAAGCAAGACGTGGGAGTACTGGGTGGTTTACAAGAAATCTCATTCAAGCACAATCTTCTGTCGAGATGATGGATAAGCTTGATACATTTGTTAAACGCCATAATAAAGCTCAATAAGGTACTTCAATGCATATTCCAGTTCATTGTGCTACTTTATCAAGTTCATTCAAGAAATTGTTTCGCTATTCTCGGTAACCCGTTTAGAAAAAAACTGTATACTGTTTCCTGAAATGGACTAAGGTGTTTATCACAGAAGCATCACTCAAACAACGAGGGTTTTTCCGCCAACTCTGTGCCTAACAGGATGGTTAGTATCAGCTCTTAGCGTTAGTCATATTAAAGACAGTGGTTTAGTGCGAGCAAAAAACAAGTGACCATTACTACAGTTCTAAACGACTGTAGACTTCTCGCAGGTGGAACAGTGAAAGGGAAGTATTTTGATAGTATTGAATGCAGTGAAAATGTTTTTGATAACTGACGAAGAGCACTGAACAGCTGCTTCGTTCTGTTTGGAACTCGTCAGCAGTGCTTAATTTGTGTGTTCCTGTCAGGACTCGAACTGCGAACCTGCGGCCAGCCAGTGGTTTTGGTTAATTTCATACACATCACTTCTGTCCCCCAACTCAGTTACGCGTGTGCCATTCACTCCAAATATCGCTTTTCTTTCCCCCTCCTTTTTCTTGGACAAACTACGAGAACTCGTGTGATCACTACACGTATTTACCAGGATATATCTGATGAATGTGTTTGTTGTTCAATAACTTTTCCTTCAGGTATACTCAATTTGATTGTGTTTCCTTTGGAGCGCATAACATTGATCCATCAGATGTAGTAAAGTGACCTCGCACGGATTAGTTTGGTTTTAAAGAAGGAGTATATGCATAAATTCATTGATGCACAGCCCTAATTAAGGTTTTGCTTTAATTCTAGCAGATGATTTCATTAGGACTTTGACGAATTATTGCTTCTCCTTATGTAATAGTTCTTAAGAAACAGCCAATCATGTCAACAAATTCTTCTAATAAACAGTATATATATATATATATATAATGTGGACTACTGTGCCTTCGTCAGTGAATAGACGTTTCATGTGAACATTGATGCAGACTTCTCCGTTGCTCGGTAACGCCAAGGTGCACAAAATTTGGTTGTCGTCTCTATTGCCAAGAAATGTTTAGTTTATCTTTCTTCGTCATCTACCAGAATATATGACAGATCCATTAGTTTTACGCAACTCACTCAGCCGATTGAATCTACTGGACAGATATATTACCACGGTAACCAACCAGCTATAAAAAAATGACATTCGTCTTTACAATAACAGGTACATGCCGGTCAGGTTGACTGGACCAAAAAACCTTCCATTGTGTGTGCAGTCTGACAGAAAAAGTAATCCGTAATCTGAAACATGTATAACGGTCAAAGAAATGGACGAAACAGCCTGGAAAAGGACCGTTTTAAAACATTTTTATCCATTTATGCAATCACATATCCGACTGCCATTGAACAATAAATTCTTTCTTAGGGTCATGGAGAAACACTTCATCAATTTCAATACTGAAATGAGAACCAGTGGTTGAAAAATCGTCTTTCAGTTGCATCACTCATTCTTTCGTCAGCAATCGAGGACCTCAATAGGAACGACTTTGATAAAGCAATAGACAAACTCACTCCCATAAACGAAACTAGTCAAACTTGCGCTTTTGGATTCCTTGGGTCACTTCAACCCTCTCCTCTCTATCGGTAGTATGGAGTGCTATCGATACCATCTTACCAGGTGTGGAGTCGAAACTCCTAATAATCAAGTGGATCTGAAACACCCATGATGTGCTGAAACGGGAGTAAATTTTCAGTATCCTGATCCTTGATTATGTGGCCAACCGGATAAAACGAGGAATATGCATCTCACGGACGAGCGTTCCTTGTTTCTAGTATTTAGAACCTCTTACTATTTTTGACTGATTTTAAGTGGTTGCAGTAGGTTAACGTTATTACTAGAACTAATCTCGGATAATTTTTGGGTAAATGTCGGGCAGAGTGAAAGAGGAATATTACCGTCTTTTGGAACGGACACACGTCAACAACAAAACGGAACGGTTCATCGTCGACAAAGCATAAGGGTCAAATACTTTGAAGACCAGCAGTAATCTTTAAAATCAATTTGATTCAAGAAGAAAGTTAATTAAGGAATATCAGATTCATATCCTCGGTTATAAAATAGACAAGACAATCGTTTGCACAAAACACAGAAATGAAGTTCCAGAAATCAAGTAATTGAGAAAAGGTGGCTAGTGTGATGCAAAGTCCCTGATACAGGTGATTTTGTTTTATACCGCACTAGTTAACTTATGTGAATCAGAAATAGGTATTGTTTAGGGTCATAGAAGTTCGTTGACGATGCAGATCCCGACAGGATTAGAGTACCTTATTCACGCGACGGAAGAAATAATCATTTTGTTACATGATCAGCATGTGTAAATGCACAATGAAATGTGAATGATTTGTAACCGAGACTCGTGCATCTGTACACATGTGTGCGTGCGTGTGTGTTTGATGGGTTATTTAGTGGATAGTCAGGCTTACAAGAGGAGTCAGGGAAGCAAAACGCAGAAGTATCCAAAGGAAGGAAATTACCAATTTGATTAAACACGGTTGAGAATTCAGCCAACCGAAGGTAGTCAATTTAGATTATAAAAAGCTGTATGTACGCATATAAAGGTAGTCGTTATTCCAGTCGAGACATGTAATATCGGATCTGTGGGTTACTTGATCACAAAAACCTCTGAGGAGTTATTTAGGAAGGGGTTCAATGGTAAGGAATATCAAATTTACCCTAATATCCTTCGATATGCATGAGAAGAAATGCGATTGTTAACTGTTCAAGTAAACAGGAGTAGAACAGCAATGTTTAAAACCGTATCAGATTAAGACTAATTCCTTCTAAAGAGCAGCGAAGATGAATTTGTGACAGGCACTGTGAAAATTTTGGCATTTTTATGGGGTTGCAAACTACTGAACTCATTGCTTTCTCGTTTGATCACATAACCCCCTGGATAGATTGGTTCTGTGATTAGAGTTGAGTCATGTCGCTATGAAGTATGCAATACTCACTTATCAGAAATATACAGTTATGAAGCCATCGCGCTGAGAAGCTTAATGAAAATGATTTTTGTTATAAGGCCAACGACGGATAGGCATGACTGAAAGTTTACACATTTTGAGAAGCAATAATCCGTGGATGAAACCGAACATTGAAGGTTGTTACAGAACGGTGAGTCACTTGAAGTTATGGGCGGGTTTCTGCTATGAACTGAATAAAGAAGAGAGAACATATCCTTGGAAGTGGACTGTGATGAAAGAAATGGTCTTTGATGCTGTTTGAACGCCCCTGATGCACAACAACGGCAGAGAGCGAGGTTCGAATCAACGATCAGTGCCGCAAATTCTGAATGAAGATTGATTCATAATGAGATGATCATTATTTTCAGTGACGAGAGACAGGCGAGATATTATCTGCACTGAAGAATTATATTTATCGGATAAATTGAATACGTTTTGCTTCTTTGAATTGTCGGCAGAAATGTATCCAGCAACTTACTAGTTCTGCTCAAGAATAGCCAACATTTGGAACGGCACTGACAATACTGAAACAATAAAGTCTATGAAACAGCTGAAACTTACAACATCTGTGCATTCTTGAACGTTCGTCTCTCTGGCTATTTTACATCGAAAGAGACGTAGTTTGGCATTGTTATTGACAACAGAACCTTGAAAAACGATTTCTCCAACTGTACCCGTACGTTTGGGGAGCTGTACATAAATTGAGATGCGAGAGCATAATTAACATATAGTTAACAAATGCCGAATATCAGTTCGACGAATATAAACAGATGAGTAACCGGTAGAGGTCCAGTAAGCCTACACACAGCTCAGATCATGCTTTCTAAATGTATGACAAAAATTATTTCTGAAAAGAATTAACTATAGTCACCCGGTATACCTGGAAATTCAGTTTCAGCTACTGAATTTCAACACCGAATGTTAAGGCACATGAACGCGAGCAAAAAGCATCGCCGATCTTTTCGGATGACAGTTAGGCAGAACAAATCAGTTCTTCTAATTTTTAAAATGATTGTGCGATAATTTTCGAGAAATGAATGAGTATGTTATTTAAATTCTTTTCATTCACTTGACAAACGAAGATCTTTAACAAAACCGGACCTACAAGTCAGAGGTGTTGCATTCACATTTATGGGGGACTCACCGACGTGGGTAAATGAATGTGGGTTAGTTGAGTCCAATTAAAATAAATTAGGGCGAGGATGAGGCAGAAGCACCCACGAAAAATCCGTTTATAACACACAAACAATGAGCATAATCATGTTTTGCTTTCTTACGTCATCAACTGGATTTCTCATCAATTGATCGAATTTCAATCAATCATTATTGAAACAAAGTTGGAGTCACCAACACTGGAGACAGTCGCAGCCGGATGGACCGGTATGTGAATGCTAATTTTTGTGTAACCGTCACAGATTATGGGCTCGTTTTATTTCGTTGGGCCCCTTGTGAATATAAATATCACATAGCAAAACGGTCGTGTAGTGGTCTTGGTGGTTTAATTGCATTATCGTGCAGACGGTTTTGTACGGATAAGTATTGGACAAAGTGGGATGGTTCTACCAGAAAGTGCATCTATCGCCATACTTCCCAATCGATTATTCAAAAGCAAAACTTCATGTAGCATATTCCAGATAGTGACAATAGAATTGGTTCAAGGCTGAGCTGGATAACATCAATTTGTTGGAAAATAGGAGTCCGTTTGGATCAGCACTTGAACCAAACAACGGCACGAGGGAAACTCGTGCAAGCAAGAAATTATTCCATCGCCAGTTGAAAGAGGAGGTTGCCTCGGAAGGAGATATTAGAACTCTTAGAGCGGCCAAGAAGTCCATTTCCAGTGTCGTTATACTAAAATCTAAGTTGAAAAAATAAGACGAGCTGTTTTTGTCAAGCTGTTTCACACGACCAAGTTAAAGTAGAACTATGCGCATGTTTATATTGATACAATGACCAGAGAGCTTTCTGAATGCATCGGTGAACACAATTCATGATGTCAATAGCATATTCACAGGGAAATTTGGCTTCTAATTCCAGTCACCGAAGTTACTATTGATCTGATCGAGAGTCGGATATACGCCATTCTAGTCGCGGTAGGTACACAAACAGTGCGCAAGGTAAGGTTTGCAGCACACAAGGCCTTTTTAATTATAAACTTGTACGTGGTATGCTCTTTCAATCGTACTCCATGCAATATAAAATTCTTTAATTTCTTCCACAATGTGCCAAAAACTGTGACAGAGGATTAAAGTTCTGCTAACGTTTCCATAGCACTCCCTTCGCGATGATAAAAATACTCTTGCGCAATCTGATAAGAAAGTGGGCACTGCAAAATACACGTAAATCAGACAGTTACCAATCTAATTAGAGTTCCCACTTCCATTCATGAAACCAGGTAGAAATCAATTGCAATGTGTAATCAAAATGTTCAATCGAATCGAAGTGGCGGTGACCCATCAGGTAAGATGTTTTACAAAGTAAATTTAGTGACAAATGTTGACATCATTTGATTAAAAATCTGTGGCTCTTTAAGAGCCACCACTTTCAAGAGATGCTGTATTTTGAAATGGAGTTTTACACAAGTGAATATAATTGATTTTACTATTGTGAACCTTTTGCCACCTCTTGTTAATTTCTGCGGTTAAATCACTTGAAGGTGAGACTAAGGCCGAATGAGAAGTGAAAATGTACGAACTCACATTTCGCACGGCATCTGCAAATCGATAATATCTCGTATTTGCGGTCAGTGGAATTGTTTCTGTATGACACAGGTTTGTTCCCGGAGGTAGAGATGGCTTGGCCGGCCATTGCCCGGTCTTGTTGACCGATGCAAACGCAAGCACCGCTGTCTTCACCGCCTCGTATGCAAAAGTGATTTCGAGCTGTGAGGTGCGCACAAAACGGTATATGAGAAAATAAATATGTAAATTTCCCTTGATTGTTGAGAGATAAAAACTGAAACCTTGGGAACACTATTAATTGCCCGCGCTTATGTACGGAGCTTGACGTGACATCACGATACCTGTGATTTTGTACTGTATCGCACAGTAGACTAAGTGTTAAGTTAACGAGCTTTAGAATATACGGGATGTGTTCTCTACGAACAATCAATAATACCTATCAGTTGCTGCGTCTAGCGAACCATAATAGGGATTCAGGAACTTCAGAAGATTGGTGTCATCTGGACAAATTTATCAATGATTGACTTTGTCTTTCTGTCACTCAACAAAAATGATATGTGACCGTGCACCACTGTTAAACACTTGCCTCAATGCGTTGATGAGCACCACCACCACCCGCGATCGTTAAGTCCATAGAAGACAGGTAGTATCTCCAGTGCAACTGTGGAAAATTTCGTTGACGTAGAACACCTTATCGAACCTAAGAAAAATTCGAGCTTTGTGTGTGACATATTAATCACTCATTTGGAGACAAATCAAGTTTCAATACTAGCCTGTCCCTCCAAGATAGATAAATTCATGCAATTCAACTGTCCTGGCTTAACTCGGAGACCGTAACAGAATATTTTCCACTGGACCCCAATAGAGAAAGGTCACATTAAGTAATACACACACACAAGCACTGAGCCCTACTCTGTGTCTCAGTTAAAGCAACTTAATGGCAGTTATTGGTCACCATAAAGTAAAAATGTTTTTACTGCCTGATTCCTAAGCGCTGTCGTAGCCCATTACGGGTTGGGTGTGCATCAACTGTTAGCAATTACAGAAGTTCTAAATAAGGAGGCGACTGAAATCTCCTTTTAGGAATACGGAATTAATCCAAATATCCACGGTATTCAGGCTAAATACTTTAGTAGCCTAAGAAGTACATGCACTTTTTTGCAGATTCCATGTTGCTGGTTACTGGTTCCCTTCAATACACTTTTATTTCTTTTCCCTACGTAGGTTAATGATTGATCGAAACAACACAAACCGGCAAAACATATTCTTCGCGTATGAGTCCTTGAGCAACATCAACTACATTTTTTGACTGAAGTAATAGGTCAAAGACCACAAGAAGTTAATTCTGGCCGCAGCGGAGCACAATTAGAAGAAAAGAGTGCGACTGATCAGCTTGAACTATGTGACTCAGTGGTGAACCAAACGAGTGAGAAGCAAGGAATATTCAACTGTATAAATTCTGAGATAGTTGGTGTTCCATAGAGGTATCACCTGTTGGAACAGAAGTAGAGTCATGATCTAAGACGTCAAATTTAAATCGAGTTTAGATGGTTCGTTCTAATCATCTGAAGAGGGGATTTATCTACATGATGTAAACATTTTCGGCGTTAAGATGTTAAGATCAAGCTATAAAACAAATGATATTTAAGACCAGTAAATTAGTAAGGATCGCCTCCTTATTAGTGTTAGAAATCAGAACAAAAATAACCTTTCGCCTAAAGCCGTGGCATATGTTCCAAACTCTTCATCTCAATGTGCATTTAAGTAGGTTTCAGCGTTGGCTTTACCTGATCCACATTTGGATTGTCCCACGCATTTGGAACTCGACGTTTCACGAGCTCCAGTGCATTCATATCTGCATTGCTCAAATCCAGTTTGATGCACAAATACTCTTTGGAAATCTTTTGCAGGTCGCAGCGAACAACCCCACTTTCGTCCGTGTAGCACAACAACTGACACTGATTAGGATTCAAACTTCCATCGTAAATGAGCCAACTGATATTGAGCATGGACGAACTGATGTCATGCTGATCAATCGCATTGAGAATAGTTTTCATCGTGTCCCTCGAAACCTTCATGATCCACAAATCAGACTGAACAATTCGATAGATTTTTTCCATCAAATCAATTAGTTCCGTTGCATGGGTTGGTCGGCTTAGTTTGATGAAATAACGTCCGACAAACTGAAGCTTTTCGAAATCCGAGAACACTAAGTGAGGACCTTTCGGGGAGAAAAAATACATGAAAATAATCAAAGATTTTGAATGATATATTATTATGAGAACCGCAAACCACGCGATGAATCACTCTTGTGGCTATCCGATTTTAAAGATTGATTATGTGAAAGATAATCATAACCTTGCCAAGATTAATTTACCTTCTAGAGAACCATCTAATTTTGTATTCTCAGAAAGGAATACCGAAAAGCTTGTCCAGATGTTCAATAACGGTAATGCCACGATCGATAAAACCAGAGTCAATTTTAGCGCTAATAACATCGACAGTGATCATTCAATCTTGGAAGCAACAAACCGATTACATCTTTCATGATATTCAAAGCTGATGCTAACTTCAATTCTCATGAAATATAATAATAAAAACAAAAACTTCACGACAATTATTTGGTACTGATCTGATAATGGCTAATTGAAATTGCTTTCATAACACAAAGCGTTTTGTGTAATACTACACTTCTGATAGTGGTTGCTTTTCTTTCATTTATTTTGTATGTAACATGCCATTTAATCGGGTGAAATTTTATTGTAATTTCCAGAACACTAGTGGTAGACAAAATATGTTTTAGGATATTTATTCTCAAATCGTTAACAGCTTGAAACAAAATGGCGAGGAAAAAGGAAAACAAACTGTCAAGTACAATCGATTTGAAGTGAGAGGTGTGGATACAGTGTTTAAATCAACATCAAATGTAGACACCCGAGTGCATGACTGAACTACGCAGTTTTCATAATTATTATTGTATCGCCACTGTGCTCATCGGTACCGCATTCAGTTGCCGATCAAGGTTTATGGAGAGCTAGTTTCCTCCGCTCACATAGATCATGCTTCGAAAAACTGTAGTTGCTGGCTACCAAGTTGGTCTTTACACCTGTTGTGAAAAGTATTTGACAAACGAGGAAAGCAAGTGACTGTCAATTGTGTGCCGAGTTTCTACCGAATTCGCAAAGGTGGTAATTGAGAGCCCGTTTCATTTATTTCAGGCCCGAGCAGGTGGAGCTGACATACTTTTTGCTCATAATTAACAAACTTGTTGTGTGGCTTGTTTAAGAGGTGTCGCAAGTGCGCGTGAAGTGTGTCCCGATTGTGGATGCAATCGATTAAATGGGTTCAGTGTTATTTTGACATCCGATGTTAGGTGATATGAAGAACTCCAAACTGATTGGGGCGATGTTTAAGGTTGCTTTCTAAATGACACTCAAAACACGCCCACTTATATGTAGTATGCCCTCCCCCACAAAGAGGAACCTAAACATAAGTTAAAATTTCTCCCTGTGTTTTCTTTTGATCGGTTCATCCAGACATTTTTTTCTTTCAACCAATCTCAAGAGGTGAATGCAACTTGCTTAAGTTTTTCCAATGTGCGACAATTTCATCTCTATAGATTGTGTCTTAGTATTCTGCTTGGCATTGTACCGAAGTTATTGCATCCGGTTTCGCTTGTGGCAAGTTGCAAGAACCTGTGAAAACTCGTGTTTCGATGATTCCCGCTCACCTTCTGGTACATTTTGCCCGATCAAAACTACATCGAAATGCACGTCGCAAGGAACTTCAAACAGCATTTGAGAAACAATGACTGATCTCAACTCTAAGTTTGCAAAACAGTTTACACGTGTCAGTTAACCAGAAGTCACAAAGTGTTTGCAGTCAATTCGATATCAAACTCGTATCCAAATGTTTACTGACGATGGAGTACTCAATCGCCTGCACATAAAATCCCATGTTACCTAGGATGATATCTATAAAGATGTTTGCTCAGTTGATGAATTTCACCCAGTACAGGATAAAATAGAGTTTAGATGCCTAGTAGCTCTTAGATACTTAGGTTCGAAAAACAGATTTGACAAACAATTACACCATACGCACCATACAAAATGAGTGCAACTTCATGTTGATTGCTCTTTCCATTTACTGTATTCCATTTGGCTCTCCTTTTCGTTAGCTGAAAGTTATATACATATATTAATATGCCCGTAACTTACAGATCAAATTAATAGAATTACTATTATCAAAGCACAAAAGTATTGAGGATGAGGGCCAAAATTATCGCACATACTCAAGCACACTAATCAGATCCGTACCGAGGATTTCATCAGTGAAGAACACCGTGTCACTGTGTAACGCAGTCAGCAAACGACTGGCGAATGCGGACAAGGCGGCAGTCGAAGAGGCTTCAGGAAAACGCACAGAGGGAACACCAAGTGTCGTTATCTCCATAGAAGAATTATCAGAAGGATTATTATAATTTTCCACTTCCAGGTTGCCACATTCCGACTTGTCGGCTGTCATAATTCCGGCATCGATTTGCCGAGCGGTGTATTGAAACAGACATCTGTTCTCAGTAAACATGCTCAAATCGACAATAACGTCCGGATGTTTACTGGGGTCCTGCGCAATTTCCGAACAAACTATGACATAGGTGAGGAGCAAAACAGGGGACAGAAGAGAAAATCATTCGAACATCCCTTATGGGTACCTTCAGATGCGACAAAAAGGATAACAAATTCTACTATCCGATAACAGATAATCTAATACATAAATTCTAATTTGGGGGTTTATACAACTCATCCAGGTTATGCCAATAAAAAGAACGTTGGTGAAAACGAGTAGACTAATAGCATTCAAGAACAACTGCTAAGCTTGGTTATTAAACTGTTTGAGCATAATTTAGAAATAAAGAAAATGAATTGTTCTAACTACTGTGATTTTTTATCTCTTGCTACAATCATAATAAAGTAGCGATAACGTATGGAATTGCGTTGTTTCAACTCCGCCGTAAATAAATTCGATTTTTATCGCAGTTTGCTCGAGAAATGAACTTACACCTTTAAATTAACCAAAATGTTTACCTATTAACTTGATTTAACGGAGATTGTTGCTTTGCCCACCAAACCCTCGTACCGGTTGAGGGAATCAATTTACTAGTCAGTTAACATCGCCATTAGTAGGATGAATGTATAAACGAAAATTTATGACACCTTGGGAGTATTTTAATCCCTTATGTATTTTTAAAGTTGTAGAATAGAGAAAGATGCTTCACAATTTGGATTCCGAAATTTGAGTTTTTAGTGTCTAGTAACTACGTAGTACTTTCAAAAAACATATCCTTTTACGCGATAGCAGCAAACAGAGTGAATAATTTTGCGCAATATGGTCACAGGTGTTTTCAACTGGAATCACTCTCTGATCGAATGTATTCACAAATTGATGTGATTTCTTTGGTTGGTTGTTGCTATACAAAACACCATAGACCCAATTTTCCGAAAGTCCTCTTAACCGGTGAGTAACACTATAGATGAATATAATAATAAACGATACCAATAAATCAATGCCATTCGTATTAAGTAATTATTTGTTTATGCCTTTGTGTTACCTCACTGATGGTGATCGGGGTACTAATCAGTTTATGTGGGTACCATGAGAAAGCAGATGGCTGACTATCACGGTAATAAAGAGCGAAAAGGACAGCCGAGAGAGGATTAATGGATGGAATATGGTAACGGCAGACGATGCGAACCGGTTGGAAAACTGTTGCAAATAGTAGTGTGTTTCCTTCTCTACTACAGGATTGGCCCCCTATTGATCACGTTCTCTTAATAGAAAAATCCTCAGTTTGGTATTGGCCTTATGAATTTTGAACTGCCAATAATCACTGCTATTTTGTTCTAATACAGTGGAAATTGTATTTTCCAAACACTTCGAAATCGGGCCTTAAATGTCTTGGCAACGCTTAGTGATTATTCACTTATTACTGACCTAAAAATAGGTCTTTGTTGGATATGATAAGCAGATTTCTTCATTCAGACGAGTAAAACGAACACAAATCACGAACCAGTGCCCCCATGACTGTATTATGACGTGATTTTATAGAATCGGTATGTGAATCTTTTTTGACTTCTAACGAGAATTCATCACTTGTAGTGTTCAGAAATCATTTAGCAGCAGATACTGGCATTTTTGATTGAGTAGGTGAATCGATTCAAAAGACTTACTGGTGTCGCTGATTTGGTATGCCGCTCCGGCGTTGTCTTTCTGTACTACATAGTTGGACACGGTCAGTGTACCCACACTTGGATCCACTGCTTCATTTTGCATTTGTTCTATTGCCAATTGAACCACCGAGCGAATGTCTGTTCTTTCGATTGTAGTCAGTATTGCTTGGACAAACAGTGACAGATGGAAAGCAAGCGTTGAATCCCGTTAGACGTCAGTTTCAGTAGACATTATCAATACATTATTGGTGTCTTAACAGTGTTACAATTGAACCGCGTCTATCATCAGCTTTATTTTATGTCTGCCTTCTGCTTTATCTGTTTTTGTCGTTTCTAGTGGTGATCGAGATGATACGTTTAGGAATAAAACAAAATGCGTCTTTTGCAATGAAAAAATACCCAGTTTGCCCAAGACGATTCACGTTTTTGACTTTCATGTATGTCGCAGACAAAACAAGAGGAGAAAATGTTTCCGTTAGCAGCTTTTTAACATGGCCAGACATTGTTCGCTTTTAACTCCCGGATTACAGGATAGGGAATGGAAGTCCCAATGTGGGATCGTGGATAGTCTGCCTATTCAACATCCGTAAGTGTTTCGCGGCTTTCACATTGCTGTCTTCGAGCATTTGTTCTTCAGAAACGGAAATGAGAATTTTATTACATTTGATCGTACAAACTTCAAATAGGAAAATATAATCTATTCACGCTTGAAAGTTCGGATTCTCAAAGACTGTTCAGGGAAGCCCTATATCAGTCTGTTCCCCATATGAAAATTATTCGGGTCCAGTAGCTCAGTTACAACCTAGATTGGACTCCAAACAATTCCAATCACACTCTACAGTTGTTCTTTCAAAGCTTACTGTCAGAGAAGAACGGGACGAATACGCTGAGTTTGGATTTAGGCATACTTGTTTCAGGTTGTTGCAGAACCAACTTTCAGAGAATCGAAAATCAAATTCAATGTCTATTTGTTTGTCCGTTTGCCGTTTTTCATTGGTGATTGAGACTCAGATATGAGAGTGACTTTAATTCAGAAATAATTTCCTTAAGATATAGATTCTTTCACTAATTCTTATTGCGGGGGTTTAAATTGATAAAGTTGTTTCTATCGCCTCTTTGTAGCATCACGAACTAAACAATCAATTAATTTGCCGGCTGTAATATTTAGAGAATGATTTAGGAGAATTGTCACTTTTCCTCTATTTGGACACCATCATGTTCTTCAATATGGCAATTTACATTTTCAGTGGAGCCTGATACTCGAACACCAGCACGAAATTGTCATGGTGATTCACGGTCATCTAAACTTGTTTTGTTTTGTTTTCGACTAGTCACGTGCAAGAAATCAGGTAACCTAGTTCCTTGCAGATTTGATCAGGGGAGGAATTCAATAGGAAGGTACTGCTGACCGCGCAAATGGCAAATATGCACTGTAAAGTGCAATCGAATGAGACAAAACTGTACGACAATCAAATTCGAAGCATGCATAATATGCGTATTATTATATAGAAACCAGAATAGACTTTATTAAACTTTTATTAGCTTATTACAGATCTCATCAAAAATGTATTTTGGGTTTGTATTGCGTCCCGCACGAATAATCAAACATCGAAAGTAATTTTGGGGTAATCGGAACCATGCATCAATAGCATCGATTTTCTTCAGTTTAAAGACTGAATAACCGAGTCGGATCGAGACGTTTGACAAAACGCCCCATTGATTCATAACAAGCGATATATTTCTATTTAGAAAAACATGTTGTTTTCGAACAGTTTCTATTCAACTTAGAGGCCGATTGATTTAGCTATCCGCATCCCAACTCACGAGCGTACTCAAATCCAATAGCTTGTATCGGTATTAGTTTTTAATGGGTGCATGATTTATTTTCAACTATATGGTCATTTCTATTAAGAGGTGTATGCTTTGTCTTCAATATTTTCTACACAATACATCTAAGCCCAGGTGTTTCAGGTTTTTCACCCATCTATTCCGAAGTTGACTAACCCCAACTTGGTGAATTAATAGATGATTGAAACAATTTGTGATGGACCGTGTTTTATTTCAATGATCACAAGTCGCAGGAAAATATATGTATCTTCAACTGTACAAGGTCAACGGGAGGCGTCACAATTGACTTTGCCCATTTGAGGGTTGTGAATAATTGCAACTAGTTTTGTCATTTCCCCTAACCATTGGGTTTAACTAGGTTTCTCTGCGCACTCATGTCGTATTAGGTCCTTAGTACACACTGAAGCTTTCTTCGATCTTATTTGCACATTGACAGACAGATTGATCTTTCGTATAAAATCGCAACACCCATTGTGTTCGTGTATAAGTGATGTTCTGGATGTTTTCCAGTAATCATAGGAAACGGTTACGAAAATCCGCGGTAATTGAGTTAGTTCCATTGATCTTCCTCAAGAGGCAGTCACCTAGGGTGAAGTTACAACAACATACACTTTGAGTTAGTTTGGCGGTAAAACGGGTAATATGCTTGAGTTCTAAAAGAAACATTTTTAAAATGTTTCCAATCTTCAAATTCAGTTTTCTTGCAAAAAATGTTCCTCTGACTTCTTAATCATGCACCCAAAGATTTACGCAACGATCCAAGTTGTGCTACAATCATAATTTATTTGTCCTTTGTCATAGTTACATAAAGCAAATACTAAAAGATGTTCTTGGAAACTCAAGGGTTCAAACAAAATATCCGTTCTGCATAATAATCAAACCAAAAATATGAAGGGCAGTAGCTTGGATAAAAAACGCGATTCTAGTACAACTTTAAAATACACCCTGTGGCGTTCACTTACCCATATGCAATCCTTTCGCAGAGTGGAACTGACCACAGAATAGTTGAAACAAAATTCCAATAGCGCACAGCTGACTCAGATGACCACCGGGCCGATGATTCGCATGACTCTTTTGTATGCCTGATTGATGTGACCGCATAGGAGTAGTAGTATGTTTTTGGTGGTATTGTTGGTGGTGGTAATATGACGGAGTTACGTGCACTGGGCTACATATACAAGTCAAGTGTTTACTTTATGCACCCCGAAAGGTGGATATTCAGCACCACGATGTTTCGGATTCAAGCATTTAAAACACCCAAAAACAGTCTGAAATACTCTATATAGGTTTGGTCATTGAGCAGAATGGTGGATACGTGGTCATTTTGGTGTTCGGATTCCTGGGGATGTTTTATGTGTGTGTGCTTGTGTGTGTGTGTGTGTGTCGGGAACATGAGAGCGAGAGAGACAAGAGAGTAAGAAAAACAAGATTTGTTTACTGGATACTATTTCGATTAAGCGAACAATTGTGGCACTTGTTTCCTGGTTGCGGTGCAGACATTCTAGGGGAAAGATGAAGACCAGCGAGGAGGTGATGGAGACAATGTGAAAGGAAAAATTGCTCAGAGTGAGGGAGAGAGACGGGGTGGGACAAGATTGGTAGCTCTGAAGGGGTGAGAGGACACTGTAGAGATAATTAAGCTGTTGAAACAGCACTTTGATTACACTAGCACGAGGAACAGGGGAGGGGAAACACTGACCAGGTTTCGGTACAGACACACGCAAACAGGAACAGATTGCTAGGCTAGTGGAAATGAGAAGACTGGCATGGATAGATAAACAAAACTACCGGGAGTGAGGACGACAAGAGGAAACGATTGGTATAGTGATAGACTGAACTATTGCCAAAATACTTGCTCAGACTGAACGCTTTACAGTCTAAAATGGGTTTGGGATGGAAACAGAATCACATGCTGATTAACACCGGTGGACTTGGGTGCAGCTCAAATCACTCAGATTTGAGCAACCGGATCAGACAGTGAATTGGTAAACAAATCTTGAAGAATGTTTCATATTCTTCAACGAAGAGTATACATGTAACGACGTATAAATTATGTAAAACATTAGAAGAAGTATCAAGTGATATCTCTTCCAGCGTTTGTAAACCGATAGACAATTGGGAAGAACCACAAAACCTATCGATTAGTTCATCAGCAAAAGCAGTCGAGTTTTATAAACTCTGCTTCATGTGATCAAATGAAATTGGAAAAGACTGGTTATTGTACACGGTTCCAAGTGGACGGATGAAAGTTTATCTCGGGAAGAAGCTTCACAAACAAAAGAAATTAACATTCGACCGGAGAGATATACTTTCTCTATTAGCCGGGCTTCGATGGAGCCGGAGTCTTGCCACCACCACCACCTCGATTCTACTTTTGTTGTATCACCACATTTTCCTTCGCCACGCCTAAGATATTCATTTGTGGCCTTTAGTTAACAGATAATGTTCATGAATGCCACCAGATAAAGTTGATTTGTTTGACAAAGCTGAGTCACTTCTGGATGTTTTACACCGCATGTTTTCTAACGTTTCAAATACTTTTTAGCCATCATGATTCATACTGCCCCTGACTACTTCGGTATCCTGGTACCTCTTTCTTCTTTGTGCGCCTTGCTGTGCTGATGGTCTCACTTTCCATCCAGCGCTTTCCGATAGTACCCTGCCTGAAATGCCAATGAATGCTCTATCCCCTTCCTTCTACGAAATTCCTTTGTGATATACTATTCAGCACTTTCTGTGCGATCTTGTTTTATTGTTAGACAACCAAGCACCCGGTCAGTATAAAGCTTTCCACATTATTATATCTTGTGCAATTTAGTCGCACGAGACTATGCCTAGCTTTCCTCTTGAACCACTACATACACTTTCTGGGGAGCTTCCGTTATTATTAATCTCTATCCGTTAATCAGTGCAACTATCATACATGCATTAAATTCCTTTTTGTGGCCGCTTCGTGGACTTTGATGCTTAACAGTGGAGCGCTTTACTGCATGCCTCAAAGCAGATTACAAACCATCATGAGGTATAAGGCACTGCGTTTACGCATTAGTTTTATCTGTAAAAATATCATTTACCGATTTTCTGTGCATCATGGTACGTGGGATTAGTGGCCAAGATTTGCGGAACCATTATTCAACGGTCCCATGCTATGCCAGAATACATCAAATATTTGGTGAATATCATCAGTTTCACTATTTGTGCATTATCCTCATCAATCAAATGTAGTGCAAGGAATACTGAAGCTCAATGATATATATGATGGTTTTGCATCATTTTTGTTGTAGAGGTTAGAATAATTACAATAGATGACAAAGTTCTGTCTCTAAATGCATTGAGGTGGGATGAAGATAAATTTTAACATTATAGAACATTGTATTGAACATTATATTTCTTTAAAAGACAAGCGTTCCCTTGTAAGTTAAGTTTTGTAAGGACAAGTTGTGACATGAAAATCCGATACGCGAAACAAGCTGTTTTTCGATAAATGCATTAACTGACCATTTCCATTTATATAAGTATAGTATTTAATATTATTTGATCTTGTGCGAGGTGGATCTTATTAAATGCTAGACCCATAAGAAAGTAAATGGCAAGTTAATGGACTTATCGGATTTTATTTTCAAGGACAAGTTGGTTTGTTATTTGAATTCATAATTTACTTTCATTTGCACGAAAGAAGTTCACATTTTATCAAGATTTTGCAAAGTGGAAATTGCCCTTAATTTTGTTCTCAAGTACAAATCAAAGCTAGATCCTTCGATTAGTGAGAATGTATCACAGGTATACCCAGTGTTACATCTCATCGAAAAGATCGATAACTTTAAGGTGCATAGCAGAAAACTATCAGTTGAGTGAACAAAGGCCGATAAATAGTCGAGGCTCAATTCCACTTAGGATTTCTTCCCACATCGGTACTCATTATCATTGTTCCTTTGAAGGTGATAAAGATCAATCATTACAATTTCAGTTTGCACAGAAATTATTTCGCACAAAATTAACTTCCCAGGCAAAAACAAAATGCGTAAAATGATTCACTTACTAACCGTAATATCTCCATCAACATTTAACAATCTTTTTTAACCTTTTCTCAGGCAAATGCTGGTAAACATTGATCAGAACGGTGCGTGACATGCAAGCTGTCCTAAATTCCCCATAGGGTTAGTTTCTTTCTGGATTGTATAGGTATATGTTCTTGTTGAGTGCCTGATACTTGCGCAATAAGAAAATAAGGCTCATAAAACAACCCTCCTATTTAGTTTTACTTACATGCAACTATTTCAGAAGCAGGCCATTAAAGTTGGATTAGACCTGGTTGCAATTTCCGAAATTCCCAGAAAAGGCAACAGATTTTACTATTTTGCGTAACGGAATAATCGTTCGATCATGTTTTCAATACAGGTTATCTTATAGAATTCAATTGCGCAACAGAAACAGATCAGAAACAGACCAAAGCAAACTGAACATATAACTGATCGAACTTGGCACGCGTACAGAATAAACTTGCAAACCTGGTAAAGAAAGACCACACCACGTGTCCCATAGGTGCCATTGTGAACTCCTCGAGGATGGCTTTGGACGTACGATTCAGTGAGTTCTGAGTCGAAACGTTTGCGATCCCACTGTTAGCTGTTGCAAATCGAGGGGTTATTTGATTGGTCAAAGCTGATCAGCACATGTTAAACAACATAGATACCTTAAATTTCACTCATTCTTCTTACGATTCGTAGCTGGTCGTTATTTTTTGTGGTTTTGTTGTTCAAGTCTAAAATTATCACAACACCAAACATACATCGAACGTTTGCTCCTTTTATCAGCCAAGTTGTAAGTTGTTATTGAACGCAATTATTTGTATAACTAACCTATGATATGTGATCGAATTTTTTGGATAGCTTACACGTTTATAGTGTTTGCATAGTAATGTCACATTCAGAATTAGGCAGAAAACTGGAATCCCTCTCAAAGAGATGCCTCACAGCAATATTTTCCGCTGCCATTTCCGTCACTTGATCAAAAGACGTAATCAAGACAAGGACACTTCCTCCGGACGTGTCATATCTCAATTAGCAATGTTGTACATCTCCAGGTTTGATATTGTTCATATAAGCATTTGATTTTAAAGAGAACTAGATTCAGATTGAAGTTTCGTAAAATTTCTTGGCGATAAGTAAGGCGTTGCTAATCCGATTACATAATCCCGTTCTGTGCGCCCAAAAGTTGTTGATCCAATCAGTTCACTTGCCTTGGAGGTGACCGGTATTTTTTAAATTCATCTTTTCTATCTCACAAAGCAAAACGAATCCGTATCCAATGGGGAAAATTTGGCTTGTATTTACCCAATCTAATTCAAGAAAAGAGCTCTCATCATTCGTTCGTGAGAAATGTAATAATCAGAAAGCAGGTGCAGCATCACACTAGAAAGATTATTTTATTATCACAAATGCGATGATATAACAACAAATGACACAATAAAAGATAAAGGCTAGTGACACAATACAGTTCTCTGTGGATCTTTTTGAAACAAATCGTAAACTCAAATGGAGACAACACAACGATAATCTATTTGGATAGACACAAAAAGCCAAAAGAAGTCGAACTAAAACGAATTGGATGTAACGAGTTGGCATGCCAGGCTGTGGCCAAAGCTTGTTTAAATGTGTCATTCGAGTCCGAGACACAAGATATAGCCAATCGTTTTGGTTTCGTTAGGTGTCATTCGTAGGAGATTGTTGTTCTGCTTCCTCGGCGGCTTTTGCCTGTTAATGTGAAAAATGAACATTTGAGAACAGTTGATGAAAGAATGATTCGGACAGGTGAGTGCAGGATAGTTGCTGATCTATGCCAATTTCGCTAGATTTTTGGAATTGAATGTGACAGTAAATTTTCTCACTTAGAGGATTCTTGTGGAAATTTTCAATTTCTTGACTATTGCATCGGGAAGTTTCCGTGATGCTATACTCATACAGATAGGTTTATGGTGTATTCCACACAAATGGACGGCTAAACCATATTTCGGAAGAATGTGGGAATATCACCTATATTGGCTTGATTAGAACAGATCAATTACAGCATCTGAGGTTAGCTTCCTACCCTGAATACCATACAGATCCTAAACAAGTACTTCAAGTTATCCAGCAAGTTTTAGTCAACCGAGTAAATAATATCCGACTGCGCACACTTCTTGTTGACCGGCATCATAGCCAACTTACCTCTCTAGCACACCGACAAATAAAAGAATTGTAATCATTATTTTCTCTCCGCAGATTTTATGTGTCATACTTTGGGGTTTCAAAAATGGTTGTCCCATTATTCTGATGTTCTTCATACTACATGAAGAGATATTAAACAGTTAAAATTCGTTTTACGAACGGAGGGTAAAAATGAAACGAAATGGGGGAAATGGCCCATTGTTATTCCTTTTTAAAAGTGTAAAGATAGAGCTTTACGAACAACCAGTGTTCGTAATAGTCTCCTCTAACACTGCGATACATATCAGCGGCAGGATTTACATTCTGCTGCAAGACATTAGATTTGCCACCAGATATTTATATTTAATAATGTGTAATTAGAGGTACGGAAATTAACAACAGGAGGCTCATTAAAATCCAAGTTTTAGAAAGATCGTCATAAAATAGACACTCAAAATATAAAGACTAAGCTAATCAGTTTGAGAGCAGCCCAAAGTATTTAGGTTTGTTTTCAATTAGTTATTAACCTTTATTTTCACTAGACTCAAGTGTTCCCTTCCAACCAGACAGCAGTTCCTCAAATGCAAAAAATTGACCCTTTGCATTTCGTATCTATGGATTCCGTCGTGTCATTTACTCCTCGAAAGCATTTTCCGATGTGGTAATGTTAAGCATGCAGTGCTATTCGAGTTCATTGTCGCTTAAAGCCTCGTCATGATCAATGCGACTCAAGCCTACGCTTTCCCGCACATTTCCGGCTATGTGGTCCCTAGGTTTTCACACTTCCTTTGTCTCCTATCTTGCGCTTCAGTTGGTTTATTGGGTATAGTTATCTGATGATACTCCTGCTTAAAATCTCACACTCCAAGAAATGACAGTTGTCTTCCTTTTCAGTGTATCGTACACAATATTGCCAATTCGTATAGGCCAAAGCTAATTTAATAATGTTATGGACTGATCATCATTTGGACCTCAGTTTTATGCACAATCCAATTCACTCAGTCACCCATACATTCGGTAAATAACTTTCGGTTTAAATTGCAAATTTTGGATCAGGAATTCAATAGTCGAATCCTAACAATAACTAAAACCTTAAGCACTTAAGCATTTAAGACTTTTAACCTGAATTAATTTTGGAATGCAGTTAAACTTTTCTGAACCATCACCCATCACAATAGTTGTCCAACCACTGAACTTCTTGATTCTGAAATGGATTTATGATCGCATTAAATTCATGTATTAATTTTACACCCGTGAATGATATGCTGTTATTGTTAAAAATATACATTACAGTGCATTGATATCAATACAAATAATTTCCAAGTAGGTTATTCCTCGGACTGTGTTGCTGTTGTTGTTGTGACAATTGGATAGATTGGCTGGCAAACAAAACCGGAGACTAAAAGTAGTTCGTTCATAATAGATAAAACAAAGGATCTTTCAATCTGGATTCTGTGGCGAAAACTTTTTTCACTTATTTAATTAAGTATATAATTAATTAAGTAAAGATTAATTGATAATCGACCCATCCGCTGGTACTTTGTCACTTCGTTATGTTTTTAGTTCGTGACAATACATTAGTGTAGTGCATTTAACATAACTTCAGACAGATGAGTTTACATTGGCAACCATGTATCACTGAACATACTGTAAGTAAACGAGCAATGTTAAGCACCAGACAAAAATCCATTGGAATGAATATACATCACAGACTCCCACATTTCATAATGGAAACGCTATTGTGAGAGTGACACAGTTAACGTTCGGATCAATCACACAACAGTACACCGCCAATAATTTAGGCCAGATTACCTCTGTCAATAATACGTCAAGAAATGTAAAATAATCACTCTCGAGATCGATCCAAAAAAAGTATGGAGAATGACTACTTTTCACGTGAATAACTCAGAGCCGTTTCACTATGCGTTCAGCTGTTTTTTCTATCATAATTTCTTTGATGGTAACTGAGCACAATATGGACAAAATAGCGGCCCTTGAAATCGCGGATCTTTTATTTTATTGGCCGTCGGTTTGGTTTTGGTTTTTTACGAGCTCAAATTGAGTAAACACCACCGACCAGCCTAAATCAGACACAGCGTTCAGTTCATTAACTTTGCCCAGTCGCAAAAAGCAGCCCCTGATTAGTAACTACCCCCAATTTCTCGGTAAATTTATGTTGCTCTATTCACACGACTGTTTTGTTTACCCTGAGATTGTATTGGATTTTGTCAAGTAGCCTGCTGCTCTGTGCACATCACATGTTTGCCATTCTCTTCCTTCCAAGTTGATGTGGGCATTCTTTTGTGAATTCTCGTCTCTTGATTGCAGTTACACTCTGCTGGATAGTATTTTGATTACATCTACATCATTACCAACCAACAAACATATTGTTCTCTAATGTTCTAGGCTTTTATCGTTGTATCTGGTTCCTCTAAGTGAGCGTTCATGAGGCAACAAGACAAATTGCGCAATGCGAGACTGATCTTCATCTGAACAGAAGCCGTCAACTTCTAACAGTTGTGAGTAGATTGTTCCGAGCATCAGATTGTGTCACTGCAAAATCTATCACTATGGGAACAGCTCAAAAAAATTCTCATATGCAAAGCGCTGTCCTGTTATTTACCCTCGGAAAAGCCGTTGTGCAGTGTCTACAGGTGATACAAATCTGTCTCGGTCCAACAGAACAAAATAGTCACTTGGGTTGTATGACGTACACAGATCGTTTGATTTCTTACTCATTACAACACACAAGAAATGACGCTAGTTGACCAAGTTTCAGTGCATGAAAGGTCTGTAGCTCAAAAATGCATAATTTTGTTCTGATACATATTCCACCCGACGAAGAATGAAGCACATGCGAATAAAGTCTCTTAGCACGAATTGAGAACAGCACAACGTTGTGAATAACTTCCGCTTCGGTTTAGTCAATTCACTCCATAACGTTAATTTTATTCAAACACATTAGAGGTGGAATTACACGTGACAGTCTTGATGCAAAAGGTATGAAAATGATTAATCATAGTTTCAATTGATTCAAATTATCCCACCGATTGTTCTATTTGATTTTCTCTCTCCGAAATATTGAAACTACTTTAGTTATCTCTTCAGATGAAGCAAATTTGAACGGGAGAATCTGAACGACAACAAACAGCCAGAACGCTGCAGTGACAATTTCTTTCAAAGGTGAATTGTGAAAAAAATTTAATAATAAAGAACGGCAAAATGAACTTACTCCTAAATGCTAAAAAACGGAATGGTCAGTCTAAATGAGTATCAGCTTTCCCCAAACCACTACTCGCAAGTAACTGTGAGTTAAATTTGAAATACTGTGTAAAACAAAACACTAGTTTTCGTTATTTCGGATTCCTTTATTCCATGCTAGTTCACACATACATTTAGTGTCCGATAAACTAGACATGATAACAGCTATCCTCAATAATACAATACGGCCCCCGTTCGTTTGACAGCGGTGACAGTGCGATTAGTAAATCAGCCGGGTAATCAACAGTGAATGGATGTCTGGATAGCACTATGAAGTGATCACAGGAAAACGGATTAGACAAAGGTTTCTGCTCACTGACAAACTATTAACACAGGATTATTACCAGTCGTTTAAAGAAAAGCCACCCCATGGTATAGACGTTGATATTGTTATGAATATAAGAAATGCGTGCCAATCTTGAGTCTGGAGTCTCGGCATCCCCACTCCATATGAAGTCTACTCACCCATTTCAGGATTCAATCAATTGCCCTATTCTATTCTCTTTTACCCGCCTCTTTCCAGCTCTAAGATTTGCATTGTTTCTCGGATAACCGTTCTCAGTTTCATCTTCATTCACTGTCAAATCGAGAGCCATGTAGCAATAAAATTAGTTTACTCCGATATGAAGGTTTCATAATGGCTTTGTTTACTAATGTAGAGGACAGGATAAAAATTAGGGGAGACTTTTATCGCACATACCTGTCAACTAAGAACTTTTTCAGTTAGAATATTCGCTAGTAGTTGTATCGACCTTATTCGTGCAACAGACAGAAAATCGCTCACGGCAATATATCTCTCATACATAATAATAGGATCTCTCTACAAGGGTCACTCACTTTTCGTCGCCGAATTGTCTTTTGACCGACGAAAACTGCGAACTCGATAGCCAGAAACAGCATTGCAAATCCGATGCCGACCGCGAATAGGGAGAATGTGCCCATGAACTCGAATAGGCCCAAACCACGTTCCATTTGAAGCGAGCAATACTCCGGTACCTGGGTCCACCATTTCTCCTCCAACTCCTTCATCCGTCCCTCTTGCCACATTTGCGTTATTCTAATCACCCAAATGTGACAACAAATAAATAACTGCTTAACTAAATGTCGAATATAACTCACAACTCACCGCCAGCCTAACCACAATCCAGAAATAGATTGATTTTATGCTGAATTATTCATTGAGTGTATCAAAATTCAATGCAAGTGATCATAAAAATAATCTGGAAGTCTATTCTTATCGCATCTGGGATTGAAACCAGAACATTTACAGTGAGTAAACAAAACGTCACAATTAATGTTTCCAGCTACCTTGGGATACTTCGATCTTTGAGGAAGTTCGTCTCAGAGTTGCATGGTGCATCCAAAAAGAGGATTACCGTTCAAAATAGAACTGAGGATTTGTATCTGTTTGACAAAAACACCTATCGTAAAGGATCCTGTTGTAGCACTCGGAGAATTTAGTCTACGTGCATTTCCCATATGTCATTTACAAATCCAGATTGACTGCCAGACTCTCTGTTATTGGTTCATGATCTTCCTTCCTTTTATTGAACTAACATAATTGGGGAATTAAGTGTATGTATTGGTCGATGAGATTAGGTACTTTGGAAAGAAACAGCGATTCCCAAGAAAGGTTCAACTAAATTCCGGACTATTGTTTGTACTTCGACCACCCCGAAGGAACTTCAAAGAACAGTTTTACCCACGTTTTTTCTACAGTTGAATATGGTTGATTTTAATCAATTTGTCAATTGCTGTAAAGGATTTATCCTTAATTCTCTAGCTTCCTTAGTGCATTTTATTCTTTGATCGCTAGGTACTAAATGCAAAGCTGTAGGTAAACTGTGTGCTTTTTAGACTACAGTGACACATTGGGAAGTGTTGAGAGGGTTTAGCTGTTGTCCATTCTGGCAAACCATGGAGTTCGTTCGCCTACTGTTACCTGTTAATTGACTATTTTTCCTTTTGAAAACAGTTTACATCCTAAGTTGCCATTCTCCTTAGCCTTAGCTTCCGAATCAGGGATTCTTCAAGAAGCCATTTTATATCATTTCTTTTTTTCCATTTACAGTCAATCTCTTGCTATGTCGCATTTTCCAATAGCTTCCCACTTTTTCGAAAACCCAAACCAATCGTATGCCTACTAAAGTAGTTTCTGACTATGCGATGTCGCACCCCCCCCCTCCAATATGTCGCAGTTCCTGATACGTACTCACTTGGTCGTTGACGGATCTCGAGACGACCATTGACCATCCACCCTGAAATGTCGCACTCAACCAATGGCGTTGCACCTAGTGTGACGCGTCCATCGCACTGTTCACTGATTGGATAATCCCAGCGAGCAACTCACACCGATGCAAGCGATCGGAGACTGTCATTTGACGCCAAAATGTGCTAGAGCCTATAGATCAGAGAGAAGCAGAATGTGTTGGAAACGCTGAAACAGCCATGTGCAACTCAGAGCTCCGTAGCCAAGTCATTTGGAATTTCACGAAAAACTGTCTACAATGTTAGATCCCATTGAACGACTATCGGGGAACTTTTGAACGCTGGCGCATCTGAGGGAAGGTGCCACCTGAAAACCAACGAACAGTTCAAGGCAGTGAATGACGCAACTTTGACTTGGTTTACCGCTATGAGGGAAAAGCACGGAGAGTTCCCTTAGGTGGAGAGCATCGCACGTAAGAAGGTAATCCAGATAGCACAAAGATTGCATCCTAATGACTTCAAGGCTCACTCTTAGTCAGAGAGACATAGTATTCAATCGTACAAAGTAAGAAACAAGCAACTCATATGCATTAATTTATAGGTCTGTGGGGAAAGTCTAGCGGTACCACGTGATGCAGTGGATGAGTTTCGAGCGGGGTTAGCGCAGTTGATACAAGGATATGCTGACTGTGATACTTTCATTGTAGATGAAACAGCTTTGTATTACAGGCAGCTCCCAGAAAGAACATTGAGTCTGAAAGGAAAGACA
>UZAN01045511.1:8838-26666 GCA_900618425.1 Echinostoma caproni
AATGTGACATCGTACAGCACACCCCGCTCGCGATTATCGTTTACATTGATGTCAGCGTGAAAATGTTAATCGATCGATGGAGTTTCTGTCTCAGCAATGCGACCAGGTTTGGGGCCACAACCGTGTATGCGGCTTTGAAATTTCCCACTAGATTGTGATGATAGCTTCTTTCCCGCCCCCCCGCCCCCCCGGTTATGCTATGCATTCACTTTACACTATCTTTGAATTTCTCGACTACAGAAGTAATTGGTTATTTGAAATGTAATACTACTTCCTGGAAGCTACTTATGTAAAACTTCTGTTTCATCAACGTTGAACAAATACCCATGAATTCATTACGGCAACCCTACATAAAAGCGGAAACCTGTATTACATGGTACTGTCACACTTTTACCGCCAAAGTAAAAAGTAATGTATTTTTCTTATTTCTTAGAATCGGATGTCGCATACGTCATATCAGGAGAACAATCAACATCTAGAAGCTTCCAAGTAACCAGGATGCATTTTTATGCTAGATTACCCTTTTACCAAGCACGCTCTCCACCACCGGGGATTCACAGTTATTTACCTGTTAACAATAAACCATATCAAAGCCACAGGAATAACCTGAAAATTTTCTTTGGTTTTGACGTAGCATTTTTCTTGAGATACACTGGTACTTGCAAAAATTCTGAAAGCCGTTAGATTTTATATAACATTGTAATGAAATATCAAGTAATTATTCCACTAGACCTCTGGGGTGCACTAGAATGATTCATCATTTACAACACAATTTTCTTCTACCTGAGAGATAGGCGTTTGCACATTGTCATGACAAATGACACCATTGAAATGCTAACATCTGTTTGCGTTCCTCACAAGTATTATCCAATCAGTGATCAGCTTCATTTGTGCATCACACTCTGTGAGAGGTCATTGGCTGGTTGCATAACTGCATGGTGGTTGGCCAGGCACACAGCCATACATCAGTAAACGATTAGGTGGGATATCAGTGTAGTGGGGTTAAAAGAGAATGGTGTGAGTAGTATCAAGGTGTGTACATGATGAAACAGTTCGGGGTTTCTCGCAGAGATTTGGATGAGCAGGATAAAGAATATATATCAAACAACATATCGAAATGGATTAACATTCAGTCGAATGCCAGCTAAATAGCATCATATTAAATGAATATGAGTGATCTCCCAAATGGGAGGACAGTGTAAGAACAATAGATTCCATTATCCCACTGATTCTTGTGTGTTTATGAATTTTTCGCTTGGCAGTAACCATCAACCGAGTCTTTCGCTCACTAATTCCTTTCCGGATACTTGGAGCACTAGGTGGTGTGGAATCCATCAACAGAATGGATTAATGTTCCTTCAAAGTTTTGCGTCACATTATCATTTATTAAGGGCACGAAATGAATGAGAATATCTTTTTCACTAGCAGTGAATGACCTTCGGTGAGTATCGTAGTTGATGCCTTAAGAAAATAATAGTTGACTGTGATGAGTTCGTTAGATTTGAGAAACTATATTTGTCATTAGCGAAACCGTCATTTTGAATAGCGAAATCATCACTTTGACTTGAGAAAGAAACGCTGTGTTTGGATCCTCTTCCGTTCAGCGCACCCCATTGGTCAATTGATCACATTTTCTCTACCCGCGGATTGACCACCTGTCTTCCCACACTCTCTCTGTGTTCAAATGAGCCAGACCTCAGTCGTGCATCTTATCGGACGTGGAATCGGTGGGTCGGTGAAGCATGCTATTTGCGTGTGACAACCAACTGCGTCAGCCTTCGTGCATATCGAGTGGCACGAAGGATGACGCACTGTCTCATGCGCACTACAGCTAAAGTACATTTGGTCGTAGTTGCTCTAACATTGGCGATAGCTCAATAATCAAAGCTGACCACAGTAACTGCCACCAGGGACGAGCTTTGTGCTTACGGTGCAATCCGAGCGATGGACTTTTCATCACGAGTATCATGGGTCGATCTGAATAACGATATTTGTTCAGTGACAGAGGTTGGAGTTCTTGAGGTGAACTTGGGTCAATGGGCTGGCTGTCATCAATACCCTATCAACCAACCTATTAACCTATCAACTACCTCAAGTGTACCTTGCCCATTCCTGGCTCATCTCACCGAACTGAACGAAACAGAACGCAGTAAAAAGGGTTACTCGTTTTCAAAAAAAAAGTATTGTGAGAAACATCGACCAATGGCATTAAGATACATTGGATATTTTTTCTCAAGGTTGCGGTTAGCAAGCAGACTGAGCTTAAAATTTATGACCACTGTGGGGACCCTATTATTAAACTGCGGTAATCTCCCGGCAGAAGTGTAAGATAAATCGACGGAAATGAACATCAGCATTTTTATATTGGATTTGTTGATAAGATCAGTTACAATCACTCAGGTAGGCTAGCTGATAAATGGTGTAATGTCCTTATCACTGTAATACCAAAGGCAGAAAAGGGAAAGTCTCGACCTAAATCTCCATGGTGCGTACTACTCAAGACTTCTGAGCTACATAGAATGAATTGGGTGCAAAACTATTTCACTGAATGATGCCAGTTCACGTGTCCTAATGACATTAGGTTTTCCACTATCAAATCTTTTTCACACTTTAGAATGTCTACGTTGTAGTGGATGCTGTTGTATACAACGCCATCATTTTCATCATTCCGTTTCAATCAGTAATAAGTTCCATTTCCACATGGTCTTAAAATGGTATGGATTATCAAACTGCTCATTCTTTGCTAAATCGGCAGAACTAAACCAAACCGAAAATAATCCATTCGTTTGAAAAAAGATATTTTTCAAAGTGAAAAACTGGTACTCATTTTCAGAAAAATTATTTCATGTGAAAATTATTGCTTTATGGATAACATCCACAAATCACACAGCATTTCAGCCAAAATGTTTTACAAGCTGCTGATTAGCCAGCATATTGATCAACGTGAGGACACTAAGAATAATCTGCAGCCATCTTCCGGCAGATTTGCAAAAATATTCGACGGAAATGAACATCATTAGTATCTATAAGTTAGGTTTACTAGCTAGTGCATGGCGTGATGTTCGCATCACCCTAATGCCTATTAGTATTAAAGCTCTTTCCGTTTCTGTTAATCGCTGAGATGTTCAGTGCAAAGTACACAACATTATCATCTCTCATATGCTAAGTGACATCAGGATGCATTCTTTTCTCCTGTACGTTCAAACTTCAAGTGAAACCACCGTCACTTGAATTACTCCCAACCATCTACATGCTATCGAAAATCTTGATTGTTGTTTTGATTGGTTGACTTATTCACTTCTCGACAGTAGTACAGTAATTGACCATCGGTAACTCATCTAGGGGAGATGGCCGAAAACCCTGATTCCAAACCGACAAAGAGGAGGCGCACGAACCACGAACACCTTTCCGGTTGTGGCAGTGATCACCGGCTCGATTGACATCGGATTCACAACTCTCATTCTATCACCCAACGTTGTACCCTGTACGACTGAACCCCACCCAGTAAATCATCAATTCAAGGTATTCACTGTTACACATTGTAACATTGATGAGAAACGTGTTTTGGACATATCTTTTTGTATCCTAGCTGTCACATTTTCTTCGAGCACAAATTTCGCAAAATACATCAGCTATTTTTACTTGGGAAGCCACAAATACATAAATTAGCAGCTTTTCTCATTCACAACTCCTTATGTCAGTTATGTGAACAAAAAACTAATCGACAGAAAATTACCATAATAAATGATTCAGTAAATATAGTGAAATTCATATTTTTATCCGAAGACAAATTGCCAGGATTTTCCAAAGAGAAACGTAAGTCCTGAAAAACTTCGTCGTCGGAATAGTCTCCCCATGAGATGAAAAAACACGTTGAGTCCTGAGTGGCTGATAACCTCATCGACCAGACCGAAAGAAAATGTGTCCCATAATACATAAAACTCCAAATAGAATTGCTTATTTACTCTATCAAACCACTTGAAACCATTGGTTATTACTTGAATTCCGCCCTAGACATGGTACAGTCAACTGAAGCATTTCTCAATCGATCAGTAATTCAAGTCAGTAGAACACTGCACACGCTTATTAATGAGTGTATTTATGCTTATATGGTGCATGTTTGCTCACACCGTCACGTGACCATCAAGCTGTACAATAACTTGACTTTGATCTCCATCAAACCTTTCAGTACATCTCGTCTGTCACCAGTTTTGTTCAACAAAACGGTTTGTGGATGCGCACTGTATGCACTGAACCAGTCGCTTACGGCTAAGAAGCCCTAGGTGTGTATCATGCGGTTGTTAGTACAAAATTAATCGTCGAGTTTATTTGAAATACCTAACAGATGCAAAAAAGCGACGTTCGAATTTAAACATGATCCCTTCAGATGACGACAAAAACGTGGTAAAACCTTGTCTTTACGTAAACTTTCGCTTTTGTGTACCAAATCGTATTTCATGACCAAACGGTTCTGAGCTGGCTTCTGATTTCCAACTCGGTTCGAGTTAGGCGGAGCTGCTCCGTGGTAGGTAGCCTTGGTTTGACTGAGTCATACAGAAGAGGAATCTATTCCTCTCAAATTACCGACTAATAAGTGTTTTGTTTGTCGGAAAGATGCATATTTTCATTGCTCACTCTAAAGCACAGATCAGTATCCAGGACGTGGGCTCCACAATCATAGAGAACCCTCCATTCGATTATGAGAGTCGTCAACGTGAAATCCGGGTTTATATCAATGACCCATACGAACCACATATTTTCATGTACATACGGCCTTGTCCTTGAATGAGGATAGTGTTATTGATACGATTCCAGGTGTCAGAAATTCGAATCTGGAGTATGTTGGTCACATTGTACTGCTAAGTTAAGATCCAGGTAAGTTGCAAGCCTTTCAGGATCGTTTCAGTACGATTGTAGCTATTGTCAGGGAGTCAGCTTACTCCCTAAAACTCCTTTGTTCTGAGACAACCAAACAGAATAAGTAAAGGTGAACTCAGGTAATTCGCCGGAACTGGCATCTAATTAAGACGTTGGAGAGCACTCCCGTCAATCAATCATTTGATACGTGCATTCTCCTGTCCTTGCTCTTTTCTATAAATAATCATGATTTTTGCATAATAAATGAATACAGTTACAATATTTATGCTTGTCATGCGTTGTAAACCTTCATAATGTTAAATTTTGCTACAGGGAAAGTAATAGAGGAAGTGAAAAAATTCCACTATCTGGGAACTCATATTCCACCCAGTAGACTCATCACAGATGAAGTATCTACAGGCAAATAGAAGGCTCCATTGGCACTGGCGAAATTGAAACGTCTCTGGCGGCGCATGAAATTAGGCTGTCGACGAAATATCGTATATTAAACGCAATATTTTGGTTAGTGCTACTTCATGGTCCAGAGACTTGGTCGTTACCGGGACGGGGTATCGATAAACCACTGACTTTTGAACACCTCTGTTTACCCTGCATTGAATGAGTCTGGTGGGTTACCAGACAAGTAATTCTTAGGTTGGAGTAGGTGATCGACCTCGGTAAATTACTTCGTTTCGTTCATAAGTTACGCATGTCATTAAAACGAGTGCCAAGAATCGTCATGTTTGTCGAGTCAGATAGTGGGTGTGTAAAAGGCTTAGGTTGTCACATTAAGACCGGTCCTGACGGTATGAAAATCCTTAGCAGGAGACTCGGTCATATAAGTTGCGTTAAACTTTCTGGGCGGTACCTCGGGATCAGCCTATCTGACGGTTACATGCAATTAGTGATATGGCTGAGTGTCGTAAACAGTGGCACTTGAGCCTCTTCTCAATCTGTTTACAACCTTCATTGCCTAAACTTATCCGCTTTTGTCTTTGTATTTCTATTTGTATAGACTTCTTCGTGGACAGATGCCTGCATATCAGTCCAAAATTACACATCTCAACGAAAGAAGGAAATAATACAAGTAGAAAATGTAACCTCCGGGGTTTCGGATAAATGCAAAAGAAACGTACTTTCGGATTACAAGGATTCTGGTGAGATAGGAAACTTGAAAATTTCTTTAGAAGTTAAGGCGAGAAGGTAATAAACGATATATGGAACGCGTAGATGAATGAGAGCGGTATTGTGATAGATCGCCATGTAAAGGATGATTGAGATCAGGAAGGATTTTCTGTGCAAATGTTTCACAGGCGGGTAAGTGAAGTTCACAGTTTTTAGATAGACCATCAACTGCTTGAGTCTACGAAGCTGAAAAGATAATCCACGAAGTTTCTTCACACGGTTGTAAGGATGGGATGACTACTTTAAGTTTTTGTATTTCCTAAATACCGCGCGGAATCTTCTCTAGTTAGAGGGTCTGTGTTAATGATAGAGAGGTCACGGGGTTAAACAGAATGAGAGAGGATAAAAGTGCATTCGAATCACCGGGATAAGTTAAGAGACGGTTCAGAACGAACAGAAAGTTCATGGATATGGGATAAGTTGCTGGAGAAATTTAGAAGGTCCTCATGCACAAAAATGGCTTGACAAAGGTCTACGTCTTCAGCTTTCAACATTCCAATCTCAACTCCTACTGTTTCAACTAAACCGGTGGTCAAGAGACAGCAACTGAAATCGCCACCCAAGTTCGCATGGTTCAATGGATTTCCTAACTGAAAACTTTCTAATCACATGCGTGATTTGTAGGTGGGGGTTCATGTGACACAAAACTGCATTGTGATTAGGGAAGGTTATCGGCTAATAGATGTTGCGGAATGGGGAGAGTGGGACTTCCATTTAATCAATAAACCCATGATTTGTGCAGGGTCGACTCACAAACCACGTGATATCTAACGGGCGTGGTCCGGAAATTACCAAAAAATGCTCAAATTGGATCCATTTCAAAGAGAGTACCTGGCAAAATGTGATAAGAAGCCAGCAAAACAAGTTCATATTAGTTATGATAGGTATCAGATAAGTGGGTAATGTGTAACAAAATGACATGATTGAGCTCCGTTTTCAATCGTATTTTGGGATGTGCGACTTTATTGACACAACTCTGACGAGCTGAAACTTAAAACCAAAGTATTGATGGAAGGCCTTTACTCACTTTGAAAGACCATTTGCAAGTTAACGGCGAATTCAAGATGTGCTCTGGAAGACAATGCAGGTAAATATTTCTTATGTTTAATCAGGTGTGCCGTTGGGGCATAAGATGAATTTAAATTTTCCACCATATTATTTTGCCTTCGTTTCTGTTTGACATGGTCAACACAAAGCAATAAATCAAAAGATGATGAAGTGGTGGTGGTGGTGATGTTCAATGTGTTTCAATCAATATTAAATGACCCCATGTAGTGTGAATTGAAGTTCCACTACTCCCACTCATCGTTCAACTTGTTCTTGTACCCCAATCAACCTTCTGTTGATCTCAGCCTACTTCGAGAAAATGGTCTGTACAACGGAATCTTTATTATAAATAGATATACATAGTAGTAATGTTAGTTATAGTAATAAATGAAATGGTAGAAACCACTGTTATACACTTGTTGTCAGCAACTAAATTCATCTATTACAAGAGTAAGTTGGTGGTTATCATTCGCTTTGGAAACAACGAACCTGCCTTACCTAGATCGATCCGTTTTTATTGCAAGCAAACGTTACATATACTCCCACATCAAATTAATGATCGCATTCATGTCCTCTCCAAGCATCCCATTCTTTTCATCGATTTAATAAGCATATTTAGAAAAAGTACATTGAAATAGCCTCCCCAAACATTTTGCAGTTTGACTATGTTAGTCATATGCAATAGGAGTCTTTTTAATCAGTCTGGAATAAAAGTGATCCATGAAAGATACCGGGATTTGCTCGTGTTCTGCGGCGGTCATGGTACTCACTCAAGTGGTGTGACTCGACATCCATGGCTTCTTCGCATTTTCCTGGCTACATAAAAGCATCAATCAAAACCTTTTCACAAGTAGAAACTTGAGACACCCGATGACCTCACTGAACGTGTGTCCACCTCACTACCTCTACACGAGTAGGAAATCCGTTATATATCACTTCCGCTAACCCTGCGGTTATCTGAGTGCATGCATTTGACAGAAACAGAGTGAAATAGTACAATGCTCAATGTCGTTTTCTTCCGGGTCTGAAAGTGTTCGTAATTGTGCTTCTTTGGATAGAAATAGTCATTCACGTGGACTGAAGGGTACCGAGTATCGGCAAAACTATGTGTCTAGTTGCCCATTCACTGAAGTGCACTTCCAGAGTGGGCCTAAACACAATTTCGGCTCTCTGAATGCTCAGAGATCAACCACACTGAAATCGGTGGCCCCCGGTAATGGTGATTGGGTTATTACCGATTCGGGCATCTGTTTCGGTGATTGGGATTCCTCAACAGAGGGCAATATGGCATCCGTCTCCGTTTCTCCGGCACACATAGTACGAAGACCACAAGCAGTTTTTAAAAGCACACATCTCAGTGAGAAACAATACAAACAGAGTCCTAGAAGTGATCGTGGTTTACGGAAAACAACCGATTTGAATTCGGAAGAAAACACTCGGGCTCATAAACCCGTCCGATCGAGACCAGTGTTTCGAAGCCATTCGTTTAATCCACGAGATACAGTGGCGGGTTGGAATCGAATGACTGATTCTCCGCCTCCAGTACCACCGCGTACCAGAAGAAGTCGACGTGCAGCTTCCAGTCGGCACCGATGGCCTTCAGATTCTGATATTATGCTGAATAATGTAAGTACATTTTTTACATTGTGCATGTATTTGTGTGTGTATGTGTGTAAATGAGTATGACACTTAAATCAGAATGCAGATTAAATGAGCAGGGGTTCTTCAAATTATTCTTTCCCTCAGTTCTATCCTCGTCTTCCGAGACCAACCCGGAGTTTTAGGTGGAACGCGGTTGCCCAACCCATTCAAACAACAACGACTACCACGTTCGTAGGAATAGGAACACCTTTTATCCCAATCCGGCATACTCAATGACAAATCGTCTACTCGAGGAGCACGGTGATGTTGATGATATTCATTCGTTTGGAATGAATCACGAACGGTCGAAAACAAATCCGGTCGTTCTAAATCAGTCCGACCTGCATGACAATAAGCATCCTGTCTATGTGGTAACGGATGCACGCCCAGACCACCAGCATCAGAATCAGCATCATCGTTTTTCCGATACCTACTCCAATGTGGTGTCATTCTCTACCACGCCCAACGGGAATTCCACACCAGTGAATGTGTTCACGATAGATGGTTCCCTTCACGCCACCCCTGTGACACCCGTCAGTGAAGATCGGAACAACCCAGTTCATCCGAAATTCTCCTCTCCCGATTTTCCGATTGAAGCTGTAAGCCGAATTCACTTAAGAAAACTGTCTCGCATTACGGATTCCGCAATCAGACTTTCTCGGTCTGAACACTATGCTTTGTTGATTCAACTGTTGATTCCTGTTTTAACTTAGTTCTTAATTAGGTATTCTGTCAACTAACAAAAGTATTATCGGTCGTAGACACGTAACAAGCTGGCAAAGTTGGGTTGTGCTATGATCTTTATATTCAGAATGAGAAGCGATCTGATTAGCTGCCCGGTAACCAGGTAGGTAGTATATTTGCGTTCTATCTGTGAGGTTCCGGGTTCGATCTCCAATTGGGTCGATGGATGCGCACTGCGAGTGAGACCCAACCAGGTCGAAACAGCTGTACAGTGCTTCACAGCTTTTCAGCTCGCGCCTCATTTACATGAATAATTCATCGTATTATCTGTTTGTGTATTTTTAAAATGTAATTGCCAGAACTTATATTGCTCTTGGTATCAAGAAACCGTAAATCGATGGATACAGCGGACATGTTAGAAAGTAGAATGATGTTAAAAAGCTATGATAATTCATGCAATAAGTTACGATTTGTCCTCTCCTCTGAATAAGTGTTAATCAGTAATTCACGCAACTGCAATCCATTTCGATCATGCCGGTTGCGATTCAGTTCGGTTCTTTTATTTTCTGGACACATTCCTTTTTTGTTCCAATCCGGTTGATATTTTTTGAAAATCTTTAAGAATCGCATTTTCACGTAGCTTAGACTAACCGTTAGTGAGAAGAGCTAGCAAAAGCATCTGAGATTCGTTGGAGATGGGAAAAAAGAGCCCTATACTGGACAGTTAAGAACTGCACCGAAACATTCGGATAAGAAAGATAGTTCATGAAACCGAGAAGAAGGATTACGGTTTTTTTTTAACTCCGATTCAAAATTTTGTATCAGTCAATGAACATGGTCCTTTAGGATCACGAAATGAATCCAATTCACAATCGGACACACCCGATAATTTAGTTCCGTGTCACAAAGTGTGCCGTTTAAGAATATCATCCAGGCTGAGGATAACACTTATCCTTTCGGTATCTAAAGCTGGACCTTTAGTTCCTGTAATTATGGGATCCACGATGTAATACTGTTCATCATACCACGGTTTGTAGGAAATATCTAGCGACAGGAACCGTTGGAAACGTGCACCAAATTTAGCCTATATTTGACACTTGCTGATAAATACACACTGCCAGTTCCCAGATGCAACCCTAATTATTGTGTTCCATCTAGATGCATTCAGGAGGTCCATTCGACGATAATCTGCCTTTCATCAACTCTAAAAATATACTTTTAACATCATCAAGAGAACTATTAAATCGAAAACGAGACCAGTCATGCGTATTTTACTCCATAAATCGTTTCGCGACCCCATTAAGGAACTGGGAATCTCCAGCTATCTGTTTAATCACCCTGCCTTGCAGGCTACGATGGAATGGGAAAGTAACTGGGCCCATCCTTTCTTATCTATTGCTACCATTCACCAATGATTCCAAGCATCACACTTGTTCATTTGGTCTAGCCGAACTGAAAGAACGTCCAAATGTCATTCTACTCTGTTTCACTTTCGAAAGCGCCCGCATATATATATATATATATATATATATATAATATATAATATATATATATATAATATATATATATATNGTCAAAGCCCCACAGATACCCTGGCCCAGATCCGACACTGAACGTTAATTGACCCATGACCCTTTGACCTAAGTGTGTGACCTCACCTTTCCTGTTTCATTCCTCTTTCTCTCTCTACATATATATATATATATATATGTACAGTACGAAATCTGGGCTTTCTTTCCTTCTATGCTGCAATTGAGCGTTTCTGACCGCTGAACTTCCTGTATAACACCGGAAATGACCTGGTGTTTCAATGATTAATGTGCCCAGATAGAAGCACACAAATCGCTCGGGTTCACAACATACTCTTTTCACAGTTGGAGCCATAGTTTATTCACGTCCTTATCTTTATGATATCAACCCGAACTTGCACAGATACACAAGGTAATGTATACCTGCTGGGACGAACTAATCACAAATTCAGGCAATGCGACCTGTGATTTGGTCATGCCGCAATTCATCCTGACTAAATTCTGGTAGCAAAGCCCCGATTAACTCATCGTGAACGGTGATTCAACATCCGGTTCGGTAATCTATGAATAGTTCAATTTTCTTCTCGCTACCAACCTTCTTGAAAAAGGTTGCCTGGAATCTCCATATCTTCTATCACGTTGTTATCCTCATAGGTTCAGATATCACCGTTATGGTTTCGGATGAAATCCCGAAAACTGGATTAGAACGCAAGGTCTGATACTTGCGTCAGAATGTTCAAGAGAACGGAGCAAACAAACTCACCCCCGCCCCCGATTACGACTCTTCGTAATCGAGAGAATTCACTTGGGAAAAAGGTTCGGATCAACCAATAACGAATCTGACGGAACCCACTTCACAGACTCAATAGCATGTTGACTGCAGCAATCAGGAAACAACGTCGACAACCCTAGGAAATTGATTATGCATCTTCACAAGTTGGGTTTGTCTACGTGAAACACAAATATGTTTAAACGATCTCTTCACGAGCGAATTAACCATCAAACCTATGGAAGAATATGGAATCCGTCAGGTGCATCTAAACCAACCACCAGGATGGGTCTACCCTAGAATTCAACGGAATCCACCAGTTGAATTTCCAAAGCTAAGAAATTTGTTTGAGTCATATTCTTTTGCAGGTTAATTTCTCATATTTGAACTGTGAACAGTTTGGTAGCCTCGGCAGGATTCGTGGCCACGACCAGGCTCCATCTGCGCTCTTCTACTGCACGCGCTCTATCAGCTGGGGTAAGAGGCCAGACCAATGGCAATGATCTTTCCATATTTGGACCATATTCAACCGAAAGACTTCATATTACCAACGAACATAATGATGAAAGAGGTGTACTGATTGGGACAGAGCTATTCTAATAAACTTCCCTCAAACCGTTGCTACCTCTGTAAAACATTACTCTAAAGTTGAAACTTTAGGAGATTGGTTGGTTTGAACTGACCATCCTTCAGGCTTCACATTCACGCACATTTTTCAGCTCTTCTAGTCAGCCGTACACTCGAAAGCACTAGACTCGAGTTTCGCCCATCAGTAGTGGACACCCACCGTGAAGTTGAAGTTTGGAGGACTATCAGTTCCAATTCCACAACACTACTTGCAAGTAATTGTGAGGTAAGTGAGAGTTTAAGAGATAAAAGGAGTACAAAATATTGTCCAAGAAAGTTCTAGGGGTGTTTGGTAAAGTTCAAAATGCATCTTTTCTGCTGTAGTATCTTACTCTGAAGAAAGCCCAATAACTGGGTTTATAGCTTCTTTTTCACCGCAACAACCAATCAGCACTAACTACTTGATCTGACCATGTCTATCATACAAAATTTTGGTACTAAAATAAGCATCTGTTCTGTCCACATTTTTACGGTTTTTATTGTTCAGTTAGCCATTGGATGATCGGTTTAATACGTTGTTCAACGCTACGTGTTCACATTCCCTTCAGTATTCCAAAACACGCGAAATTCCATCAACCAATCCCATGACCTCTAGTCAAACGGCAACTATACGCATTCGTGGTGATCCCCAAATTCCGGAATGGCATCAGGATCCGCAAGCGCTTCAGGCACATGCCAATACTCTTCCCCAAACTCAGGAACAGCCTGGATTTGCAAACAGTGCTCAACCGACCGGTGAGTCAGCCGAATTTTCCAAATGGGACGGTGCCCTTCGGACGAATGGACCGACTCGAAGTCCACAGGCTACACGTCCTTCCTACACGAGAACATTTCACGGAGGTCTGACACAAGAAAGCCCCAAAAATTATCAACGGTTGAGCAACGTGACCTCCGTGGTTCCGCTTTCCGGATTATCCCCATTCAGCGGTGGATTTTCTCGAGATTCAGTCGGTTTACCCGGTCGCGAGTCTATCCGACACCAACAACCCGGTTTTCCGTCATCCGGTGAAAGTGTGATTAGTCGCCGATCGACTTTTAACGGGGCCACACTATCGTTTCATCACATTCGGTACGAGGTGAAAACGAAGAAGATGCCCTGGAGTCGTGCGGTAACCAAAACTGTATTGGACGACGTTAGGTTAGTTATGAATGATTGCTCCACGGTGAAAGCCACATTTTCATCATTGTGTTGATGTTGATGATGAAATGTGTAGTACCGAGTAGTTTCTGTTCCGTTAAAGCACCCGGTTACCTAGACCTTGAGGTTCGTATTGGTGAACCAAACAAGGCACTGATACGATAGACGTTGAATTGGCAGGGCAGTAGGAAGGCACTGTATCATCAAAGTCCAAGGGCGGTGATAAGGTACCACCACCACCACCACCACCACCACCACCACCACCACCACCACCACCACCATCATCATCATCACCACCACCACCACCACCATCATCACCACTACCACCACCATCACCACAACCATCTGTGAGTTGTCACATTTTGATTTGCTTTCCAGCGAAGAACTTATGTATGACATTTCTTCATCAGGAGTGCAATGGAATGCTATTTTATGATCAGAGTTATAATCCATAATTTTTCTCTTCCTGTGTTTCTCAGTGGCATTTTACGACCGGGGGTAAACGCCATTATGGGTCCTACTGGCAGTGGAAAATCCTCGTAAGTTTAATCTTGTTTCCCTTGAATGTAACATGTTACGTTCAGTAAATATCACTCGGAGCTAGGGATTCCAGGAGTCCATTGATTTCTCGCATTGAGTTCCGTCATATGTTTGATTGGTACTCGACTTTTGAGTGAACAATGTTCGTATTGGCAAAATACCTCGCATTATTTCCGCAGTTTGTGGTTTATCAGACAGTGCGAACGAGTTACTCACTCTCATTCCGCCAGCTGATTTTTATTTGTACAAGAAACATACTGATAGTTCCTGGAGGGGATGAAGGTTTGAAACAATCAACGGTATTGATAGAATGACACCTAGTTCGGTTCTGATTTTGAACAATCTTTATTCTTACACTTCATTATGTCTATTTTGGTTGCTGTCTATCGGCGACCTTTTTGGTCAATCGATTAAGGTAAAAAGGGAGAAAGCTGAGAGTAAGACCATGATAGAGCAGAGAATGCAGGTCAACTAGAGGCGCAAATGCCACTTATCAAGAGAACCTACTATCTTTACTCATAAGTCACTTTGATTCAGACGTCCACATCTATGGAACCTTGGACAACCAAATACATTATACGTGTTTTCCCCACATTCACTCCAGACCATAGACTATCGCTGGCATTTTTTAACCAGTCAACCTCATCAATTATCTTTTGTCAAGGAAACCTGTTCAATAAAATGAGTAGCACATTCCGTAGACTCTCACGTGACCATGACAATCAAGTAATATTCACCGGATGTTGATATTCCCTCTCTTTTCGCCCTCCAAACTTGTGCAATGCAATTTGAACAGTGATGCTTGAAAACTGATATCCCACACTTGGGTTCCATCTATGACCACCACCAATGTTGTGCAACACCGAATAATACGAGTCAGAGATCGTATTGGGTTGAGGTGAGACAAGTTTAGTGGGTTAAGTAGTACAGTAACGAAAGTCCATTTGCGTAGCCTGATATCAGTGGATTCAAAGATGAAGCTCGATGGAGACTTTTTCCGAATGAACTGCATAAGACTGCAGCTGTAAGGTGTTCATTCATTTGATTAAGCCCGGTTATTCGTTCATAAAACTAGAACAATTGCGATAAAGCATAAAATGTTGATTTTGTGGAATAAATTCTTTGTTTTCTGATAAGTAACAGTTATTAGGGATGCTGCTCACATTATGCCACAGGGCTCTTAGAAACAACCAACCCAATGGGGTATTTCTTTCAATACTCGTTAAGGTTCATTGGTGGTGGTCATATAAAAGTTAACCCAGAAGTCCCGGTTTCGAACAACTGCAGAGGTGGCCATCTCTCCTTTTTATGTACTTTTCCAGGCAACCTCTGTATAGCCGCAGCCTTCTTCCGAAAGGTCAATGGTACATTGGTACATTCGATAAAAAGGATGTAAAGAGATATTTATTATTTATTTTATCAATTTAAACCAGAACCAAACCGAGAACAAGCACATCACGGTTATATTTCGTAGAAGAAATTTTACTAGAAAGCCTCCTCTTTTTCTTATAAACACGTTAATGTTCTCAAGTCCTCAAATAATCGGATATATGCATAGTGATAAATATTTATTGGACTATTCATATATTTCTGCGTTCTATTTACCAGTTTATTGGATGTCTTGGCCGGTCGAAAGGATCCGCGATTTCTTTCCGGCCAAGTGCTTGTAGACGGTGCACCACAGCCGAAAAATTTTAAATGTATATCCGGTTACGTAGTTCAGGTGAGTTCCCTTTTGTCATCCAACTCGCAATATTTGCATCATGTTTTTGTATTTAACCCATGGATTTCCGCTACATCCTCACAAATTAGTTATACTCTCGTGGTGGAAATATCTGAGGCTGCACGTTTACACTATCAACATCACCACCACCACCTATATCCGCTTTCATATCATCAAATTATATACTACTGATGGGTTGGCTCTCTTTTTCTGTGAAAATTTGCCATCTTCCCGCTCAGTACCTCACATATGCTCCTGGGGCCTCTTTTAGTACACCATTTTAAGTCCTTTAGCTCAGAATTTCGGTTACGATAGTGAGAAACGAATGTTTCTCATTTTATTGGTTTTCAACCACTTTCTTTTTGTAATAAGGGGCTACAGATTAAATATCGAAATAAACATAAATTCACTCAATATTAAGAAATAAAATAATGAAAATGTAAAATCAACACCACCACTACCGCAACCAGAGAAAGCAAGCAAAAGCTATATGGGTAGAAAACCTTGGTGATAACTGGGTCAATATTGCGCCTAATCATATGTGGCTCACCACTTCAAGTCCAGGGGTTTAAGTTACTGGCTTCCATAACAGGTCAATGTTTCCCCGAAATTGTGGGGTTTGCTTATACTACAACTTGGATAAGTTCATTCACACGATTACAGGTCTAATCGAAACCGAAGCAACCGGTCCCTGTGAAACACTTGTCGGTTCGAATAAGCAACAGCATTTATACTGAAGTAAAACTTTTTTTCAAGTAATAATTAACAAGCCTTGGTGAGTCTTTATAGACGTGATTTTTCTGATTCGCTTATACTCAGCAGATGAAATGGTGCAGAATGTAGCGGATACTCTCATTTCGTCAGCAGTGGTTGACCTAGACCATAATGAGTTAAGACTAGAAACTACGTAGATCGAAGTAAATAAGATATAAATTATTGTCCATACCTAAAGCATTAATACAGTTGATAGATATAATTAAACTCTAACTGATCATAAAGAAAACATTTTAGTGCATCACAATCGGCCAGTACTGTAGACAAACCATGTAGGTCACTGATCAAAGAATAAATGGCTGTCTAATCACACTGATGAAGCCACTAGCACTTCGAAACCTCGTACTTGGGACAAAAGGTGGTGATCATTGAACAATGCACTTGTGTTACAAACCAAACGATCAGTGATTTTGCATTGCTTCTTCATGTATTAGCCCAAAACTAACACTAATTGTTTGAAACATTGCGTGTAACTTGATGCCTACCAGTTGCTGAACGGTAATATTCATGTCAGTAGTCATCATGATAANTAGATTAACGGATGGTAAAATGCACCGTGATTTCGCGCACCAAAACGGAGTTTCATTGTGATGCGTGTGGAAACTGATTGAATAGACGCCAACACAGGTGTGAATGGCTGTGTAAAAATGGGGTTTACGTTAGCCGATGGGTGGCGAAAATAAGGTCACCTGATCAACATGCAGAAAATCACACTAACCAGACGGTGCAGACACTAAAGCGTACATGTGCACAAATAAAGTTAATCACCCCCACAAATATGATTTTCGTATGTGGTGTAGATTGGTATACTTTCGGTTTCATTTTGTACAACTTTTAACCTCTCATTGTCGTACGAGGTAGTTTGAATCATCTGTAATTTTTGTTGCTATAAGTGGAGAGAGAAAAATTGGAAGGGTTCAAATGCTGAGAGCAGGATCAAGGTGAAAATGCAGATTATAAAGTGAATAGACGCGAATCTCCACTGTTTACTAGTGACTGGGTTGTTTAGAAAACCTCCCACCAAAAGGAACCCGAACGTGGCGTTGGATATACACTGCTGATGAGAAGAAACCAGAGCGAAATATGCCTTCTGAGTGTATATCGCTGACTGGATGGCTTGATGGATGTGTGCGAATGTAAAGTATGTAACATGATCAATCCCATACACTGCCCGAACCTACAGCAACATCCTTATTTGAAGAGAGGCTTTCGAATGAAGTTAACGGTTAGTCAACGGTTTACTGTCGTTTCTGTTGAAATGTTTGACTAAATCTGAAGAAGACATTTAAATAAACACCGATTGTTTATTCCTGG
>UZAN01045513.1:0-23404 GCA_900618425.1 Echinostoma caproni
AACGTGTATGCAATAGGAGAAATTCGCTAGCTAGAAGGATTAAAGGAAGAGCTCCGCTGGTGATTGAATTGTATTAGTAGGTCTCGATAATTCAACGTTTTATTTCTTGTCAATCTGGTCAAAGATGGATCGCCCTGCTAGTGCCTCCAAATCCCACCCCCCAGCGCAGTCGCAAATCACAAACCAGCATAATGGACTTGAGATCTTTCAAGTCTGTAAAGAATTCAGAACCCCAGAATCACAGGACTGGTATCCGCTCATACGATAGGAGTCACTCCACTCTATGGACGCTCCAAATAACAACCGACTAGGTCATCAACACGTGCGGTCACTAGCGGTACTCCATCGTCACTTTTTAATAAAACCCTAGGAAAGTAGAGACTCGGGAGCCTAGATCGGAAAACAGCACAGCTCTATCAACAGATTAAGCGTAAATAATCTGGTTATTGACAAATTCTGTTGGCAAAGCTGGAGGTTTACCCCCAATTCCTAAAAAGGTGGATGTACACGAGTGACGAATTATTGTCATCTTGATATGCATCACCAGTTAGAACAAACTTTCTTCATCTTCATGCATGGCATCGTTCGATTCGTGCTCGGTGTGTACAATACATTATTTAGTTTTTTCAAACTGTTGTTGCTTCAACTTACTCTGCGAGAAATACGATCATGATGTTTTTATCATATCGACCACGATCCGCGTGAATGAACGCATTCAAAAATATGGACACCGAATCGTAATTGATTTCTCCACAAACGACCACGTGGCTATGCGGGGTGGGGGTATAAGAGTGGAATGAAACGCGGTTTGATCACTAACAGTTTATGTGCACTGGCTGGTGTTTTAGTGATTAAAGAGGATCAGTAAGGTTTAAAGAGTTGCCAATCCTTCTTTCTCATGCAATCGAGATCGCTCACTCATCCCAATGATTGGTAGAACTTCAAATGTGTATAGGTGATTTCATTGCTTAAATGATGTGAAAATCGCGGGTATATTTTAGTTACCTAGTTTGAATTCCAATGTGATTGAAAAAGTATGAAGAGCTAGAATACAATAGCAATTCAACTGAGTATGATCATGGAGTAAAACCGTCCATGATAACGCAGTTTAGCGAACAAGCTTGTTTCTGGTGACTCATCATCTCATCGAGTTCGATCACACAGTGAGTGTGGCTGAGGCATTTCGACCTCTATCGTCTCGGGGTCGCAGATCAAAGCCGATTAAAAATTGCATCCTAACCACCGCAGGGGCTGTTGGAATTCGTCTACATAATCCCCGATTGTGCGCCCAACAGTCCACCATGGCCCTCCACCTCCCATCCTCGTCCTCATCTTCCACCCGCTCCCAATCCCACCCTGAATCCCACAAGTAACACAAACCAAGCGTAAGTTCCGATTGTAGGATCGGCCATATCCGGTTTTGTGAAACTGAGACAGAAAAGAACAACAGCAAATATCCCCATTTGAATAATCATTATTTTTTTCCTCTTTCTATACAAAATGATGTTAGATAAAATGTGAGACAATTAGCCAATTGATGAGTCACCGAAAATAAGCTTGTTCGCTAAACTGCGTTTTCTTTCAATGTGTGCCTCTGGTATATTCCGGGGATTCATGATAACATTAGGTGACTTATTGGCCACCTAGCACCAACACTATCTAATAAACTTCAACATTTAGTGCTCGTGAGCCATAGGATGAATGAACCACTGGTTGCTGAAGCTCTCTATATATAGCTGAAGTGACATGAGATAATACTGATGCAAATTTATCCGAATAAAGGTCATCTTGAATAGCCCATAGAGAGAAGTATCATTCTCTCAGAATTTGGTTTCAAATAAGGGCAGACTGGTGAATTAGCAGTGCTTATTTCCACATGGTCAGCAGATACCGAGTGTGTGCAGTGGTGAATGGATTGCAAGAGTTATCTACAAAATGGTAAATTTTAAATATTAAAATGTTAAAGTGCTTTTGAAATCACTTGTTTCCTCTAAAATTCACATGACAAGCTACATATTTACGGGTTGATGGACAGATATCATGCACGCAGGGACACATACACGTTGTTCTCGTTGTCACTAACCCGTCCCAATATCTCGGTGATTTTTTCTTGTTTTTGGTCGGCTACTACTACTGCTACTCACGAATGACCACTCGATCAGATCAGAACCCTCTAAGCATTTCTAAATTACAAAAACTAGAAGATTTGTACCGGACACTCGGGTCTGATATACTTTGGTCAAACGCTTCGCTCAGACGATTCCTATGGAATGAAGTAGTTGGTGGGACTGTTTCCATAAGTCTGATGTATTATATTCGACGAAAGAAACAGCGAGGAAGAGAACCACTATACAAACTATTGCGGGATATACACGGACAGCTCAAAAATGTCACTCTGTGGTGAAATTGGACAAGGGCAGGTGTATTTCGCAAGACTGTGATTGTTTGAATAGCGGCACCTGATGCACGCACAAGGCAATCTTTTTGTCGTGATATTGAAGGGCATGAACTTACAATTGAACTGCGCAACAAAAATCCATGGGGAAACATGGTATCTAATTTTTCTGGACCTTTTTCTCATGACCTTATAGCTTGCCTTATCAGGGTTGGTCAAAATGAATACAGAATTAAAAGGCATACACTGGCTGGCTATCAGATATTCTCATTATGACACAAAGCAATAGAACAATCAACCAATGAATGGATCAATAAAACAACAAGTGATCAATCAATCGATCTACGTATGTGCTGAAATACTGCCCTCAGGATGATAGCAAATGCCGTTGAGTTCAATTCTGTTTTAATGTATTTAGCTCCGTCAATGTCAACAACAAGTCATCTATTTTGTTTTACTTATGCAAATCAATGAATGGGAGACCATAACATAAACTTTTAATTGAGTCATCTAGGAGAACCGAAACATTTTATACGAAAATTTGATAATATTTCTGTTCTTCCTCTTCTGTCGCGCAGTCAAATTTTCCTGCTGGTCATATGCTGGATCAAAACCAATAATCCACTGATTTTGTTTGGATAATTCGCGCCATTTTCATAGAAATAGTCTCGTTATCGATGACCGACGAATATAGTAGTGTTAAACTATATAAGAATTCTGACCGCGAAATGATCACATGCCCCCGTGATGTTTTTGTACACTTTTTCCTCCCGCTCTTCAAACTTCTGGCATCATCCGTTCATCAACTTGAGCACAAACAAACCGAAGTAGTTTGCAGACCTGAGGCACAGTGAAATCATTTGACTGATACGTCCAGCATGGATTCAAAAGTGCCAGTGTGTGTGTGTACGTGTACATTTTTAAGCGCTCAATCCGACTGATCTGTAGACAAATGTGATCAGTATGGTGGGATTTTGTAGCCCGCCAAGACTACTGATTGATATTATGCAACGCATTTATTCTTTGATTAATCATCTCAATCTACTTGGATCCTCCTTCCCGACAAATAATTACAACTCCCCCCTCCCAGACCAGTACTCTTTCAATACAATTAGTTCCATAATCTTTCATAAACACTTCAGATTGAACACAGCAAACGAATAATAAAATCTTAAAGTAGTTGTTTTCTTAATCTGTATTCCAGACTAACCGAAAGAGGTGCATATTCAATCTCATGTGAACCTCTGAACCACGTAGCTACCTTCAAAATGCTTAAAAAAATATGGTTATGTAATCTACTATACACAGAAGAAGCTGCCACATTTTGCCTCACATATCAGTCATGTAATCCACGTTCTTTAAGATCTAACCAAACCTAGAGCTGCCAACGTCCGAAGGCCTGCATTGGACCGTGAACATTCACAATTAATCTGGCTTAAGGACTAGCTACCTTGCAAATCGCACAAGAAAGAAAAATAATAATTTCAAATATATTTCTATTTTATTCACAGTTACTCATGAGTTACGGTTTGGGATAACACGTGTTTAAACCACTGGATCCTTCTGTTTCCAATTCGTTCGAACAGACAGAGAGAGAGAATAAGCTGATATCGAGAGATGTTAGCATTTCTTGCTATCTTCTCAGTCACGGTAGAAATATATTTACACACAAGACTGGATTACTTAACCTGATTGGCATCGCTTCGCTGAAACCTAAGAACCTGGGACGCAGATTACGTAACAAAGCCTTGAACGACAAAAGTGTATCAGCGATGTATCTAGTTGTCAGAAGATATTTTGCGGTTGATTATCCTGGAGTTCCGTTATCAGACTGACCTAAGATTGTTCTGTGTGATGGACTGTTTTTACCAACTAACCGATCGACCAACCAACCAACCATTTTGAAATGCTTTCGGACATCCCATATGACAGAAGCCGATACGTTATGCCGATATAGGTATGACTGCAACTGAAGATGAAGTGACAGAGGTCACGTGAAACAGAATGGTTGGATGGCTGAGTGGTTGTCCAAACCAAGTCCCTGGGTACGATGGGATTCAGTAAAGTGATTTTGATCGAGTTACGTTCCACTGAGGACTGGCGCTTCCCCGAAGTCGAACTGATGATGTTGCCTAGTTTGGCTACGAAACGTCTGCGAACAACACTTCCAGCTCGGAGCACTCATCAACAGTAACACCTCTATCCCGAGCCACAATCATTCCATATCATTTCAAACAACTACTTGTATTTTTATCGGCGGTTGTAAGCAAGTGGAGAAGTAAATAAGTATGTAGGGAAGTAAGTAAGCAAATGAGTTGATGGGAGGAATTCGAAAACGGTGCCATTGAGTGAAGATTTCAAAAATCAAAGTGATAGTTCCTCAAATCAATCCATGAATTTCATTCGTTATTTTGTTTGATACAGGCAATAAATAAAGAATTTGAGGACTGTTGTCCTACTAGATTGACGAGATGCAAAAAAGATCTTCCAAAACAATATGTAACCTGCATTTTTATGGATACTCAGCCACAAGTTTTCCTCTCTCTCTCTCTCTCGATAACTGCGTCTAGAATAAGGCTTTGAAGAAGAAAAAGTGTAAAATTTAGACTGACTTTCAGTCTTATCCCTAACACGTGACTGCCACTGACATCAAACCCCATACTGTAAGATCAATTTCGACCTATCAGCTTGTATTGCTGTCGGAAGATTGTCACAATTCTTTCCCAGTGTGCCCACAGTGATCATGTTACATGTTCGCTCAAGCTGATTGCTAACCGGGAGTATGTACGGAGATACGTTGTCCGCTCTGACGTTTTATTATTTACCGATGTTCTTCATCTAAAAGCGCTCCTTTTTCTAACAACTGTAGCGCGCAGGAAACAGTGCTTCACCATTCATGCTTATAGAGTCCGGTCCAGCCTAGCTGTCTCGCGCAAATCGCACGGCTTCACTGACCCACCGAATCCACGTCCGTCAACGAGCTCGACAAAGAGCACGACTGAGGTCTGCCTCAGTTCAACACAGATGGAGAGTGGGAGGACAGGTGGTTAGTTGGAGGGTAGAAAAAATGTGTGATCAGGGAGATGGGTTGAACGGAAGTGGATTCGACCACAGAGTTTCTTTCTCAATTCAAAGTGATGGTGTCGCACATCAATTTTAAAATGGTATAAACCGGGGATTTCAAGTGAACAAAACATAGGATTTTATGCAGTTTCAACGCAGGTTCTGACGGAAATCTACTGACCAACACAAAGTGAAGCTAACTCCCAAGATATGCATGGATCAGTGCATACCTGTGATGCGATTTCTGAGGTTGTGCAACCCGTCCTCTTTCAGGGAGACGAAAAGTGCTTCCGACTGCTCTCACGATTTTGACAATCGGAAAAACAATGCGGAATTTTCGAGATTAATAAGATAAGCAATGCTTTCTCAGACGTTCCTGGTTCCAGCGCGATGAGTTTTATATTCTACAGGTCAAGTCTTCCCATCCATCACCCATACGTTCATCATTATAATTAACTTCTCCGGCTTCTCATTCTCTCCCACAGTTTTTAGTGACTGGATCCTGTTAGGTCATCTCAGAATACAAGCGAAAGGTGAACTGAGTGGCCGAGGTTCATTGACAAAACTCGAAAATCCTTATTGCAGTTCATGCTGTTTTCACTTCTGTTGATTTATACACAATAACTAATTAACCACAATAACCGACTTTCAGGAAATTAGCTGTGCCGTTGTATATACACCTCTCGATAAAAGTTTTGCACCCTCCCCACCGATGGAATTTGCACATCCGGCTCGGTTTCCAAACCGATGCGGTAGGTATTCCGAGGAAACGGTTGAGCTATTCGGAAGTGAATTCACAGAACGTTGGTGAACCTGACCAGACTGATACACGTGCTGAAGGGCTATCAATGAGATTGTGTTTGGGTAAAGAGGGTGGTTGAAAAATATTCATACGAAATTACCGATTGTTCAATCGTTTACTTACAAACTGCACTTTGCCGAGATTCTGTATTTTTCTTACGAAAGGGATCGCAACATAACACTCGTTATCAGTAAATGTCGGATGAACATTTAGATCAGGGAGTCTCCTCATTGTGTGACAGCACATGCGCTCGGATCGGACATATACACATCTGACATTCCGGTAACAATCAAAGGTCAACAAATCATTCATGATTTTCTGGAAATCAAGAAGAACACAATCGAATTACAGGGGATTAAAAAAGCTCTCATCTCTCCATTAACTACTGAGTTTTATGAGCAAAGAACAGTGCTCGCAACTTCTTGATAAACACACGCATACATGGGGTGGTGGTGGCGCAGTGGCTTAGTCTCTGTGCTTTTGACACTATGACTCACAATCTCTAACCAGCTTTCGTGGTAGAGGCAGCTTTTTCCTGTGGTCCGGTTCCATACCACGCCTAACATAGTGGGGCCATATATGACTCACCACTTCAAGTCCCGGGGCAAAGGTTACTGGTTCCAATCACTGAACAACCAGTATTCATAACTATGGGGTTCACCCGATCTAATGTAGACGACACAAAGGTATGTAATAAGAAAATCGTGCACACAACAGTGTCCAACGGATTCGGTCATGTAGTGCACCCCAAATCAAATTGGAATGCTGTGTTCGTTCGTTCGTTTACTGATTCTTTGTTATACAGAAAGCCATACAAAAGGTTGGTGGCACTCTGCCGACTAAAGAGCCAGCGGGAATTTTGGCGTTTTTCACCTTGTCTTCAACTTGATTGAATGTTCAGCATGGGCACCTAAATCACTTAGTCAAGAAAGAAGCTACTCTTAGAGTGAAATCGATTTCNCGCGAGCAGCAAACCCATTTTGGGAAATTCTCTTGCATTGAAGCCCCCTCCACCCCCACCTCATGAAAATTGGGTAGATTAAGACACTGAAAAGTTTGTACAATGGAAGTCGCTACGGCAAGGAAGAATCGAAGTATCAAAAATTAGTTTATAAATTCGAACAGAGCTGTTCCAGTACTGGGCACTGATACAGTAAAGCTATCAATTATTTGTGCTCACTGATGGTGACGAGTTTGGTACCTTGGCGACTTCAAATCTACATTTTAATGAGTACCCCGAGGATAATGATATAAGTTGATTTTGAAGACAAAAACTGTTTGGTTTCTCGCTAATTATGCGATGTGTTATTATCGAATTTACAGGATGGCGCAAGACTAGTCAAACATTCCGTTGAAAAAGAAAAATCGTGGAGCTATATCTAGCACCTTATGGAATCGGGATAGACTTACCGAGGATGGTATTCATTATTAAACGAGCCGGAATATTGCTTACTGCACCGAAATAATTCGTACAGTTCGGACATATGTGTGGTAATGGAAATCTGAAATGGCAGACAGGCAGGTACAGGTTAGTCTGTGTGTGATGCTGTGCAGGAACAAAACCCGATGTAATTTGCAACCAATCCAGTGACATATCGATCGCCTTAGATGAGTGATTTATTTGCGTGCTCGGAAAAATAAGTTGTGGGTTGTGAAAACCGGTAAAACGACTGTAATACTGGACGGCTTGTATCATTTCTCAGTAGAGTTACATGTATAAAGAAAGTCACAAATATAGAACTCGGAAATATGACAGAACAACCGGATAGGTAGAAAATGTAACAATAATAATCAAAATTCTTTTTTTAATTTCGGATCATCTGTACACAAAACTGTCAACTGCCGCACATCCAATGAAAGTTCAGTTAAAAATACATCATCATCTGCAGGTGTGTATGGAGGGGGGGGCTTTTCTGCCTGTCCAACATTGTCACTGCCACTGGTTTATTGCAACCTAGACCACTAGGGCAAACGGGTCGATAACACGCCTTTCCCGGTGGGTTGCAGCTCATCGCAGTCAGGTCTGAGGACATTTAATCCAGATCTCACAAATAGAGCAAATGAAGAGTAAACTGAAAAGCTAGGAAGCAGTGTACAGCTGTTTCGACCCGGTTGAGTCTCATCGGCAGTGCGCGAATCCATCAACGTAACTCGCAAAGATGGGTTGTGCTATATATCGTGTAAATGGAGAACGGAAAAAAGGTCCGACCATCGGTTCGGTGACCAAGCGGATAGCATGCTTGCTTTCTGCCTGTAAGGTCCCGGGTTCGATTTCCAGTTTGGTCGATGGATTCGCGCAATGCTGATGAGACCCAACCAGGTCGAAACAGCTGTTTAGTACATCCTGGCTTTTCAGTTCACGCTTTATTTGCCATATACACGACAATTTCCACTTTGAAGCAAAATTCCGAAGTCAACTGACTCCCCTCCCCCTCCATGCCACTTGACAGCCTCAATCTCAATCAACGTGATCAGGAATCTGTTTACTGAAGACAAAATAGAAGAGATTATACTGGCATCCATTTTCATTTTGAATGTTTCAGTCAAATTATTTGTGGAAAAACGCGAATCCAAAGTTTACATTTCGAAGTTTGGTGGACTGGACAACTAACAGTTTAGATGACGAAATAAAGATCAAAGGAGAACAAACGAATTACTGAACTATGTGCAGCCCAATTGAATACGCGCTGTGCGATGTCTGTTCATATATAGCTACTGTTTACATCTAACTCAAGGAATTGCACTTTGTTAACCAAAAACCGAATTCAAACGATCGATTTTTCTCAACTTTTTGCCTGCAGTTCTTGATCGCTTAAGAGAAACAAAGAGAGCAACCCCAATTGTCTTCCAATAAGTAGCCCATTGAATCGTGACCACAACTTTTAATCTGTGAGATGAAATAACTCATCCACAGAGAGATGTCACTGTGTTTTGATAACCTAAATCTGTGATTATTTAAAAGTAGATGGACATTGGTTTATTGGATGATTGTTGAGTTGTGATCATTTGGTTTCTTTCACTTAAGAAATCAGGGGTATGTGAGCGAATCTGACCCTCCGTCAACTAAAATATCACCTTGTGAGCCTAGAGCACATCTGCGTGAGTATTAGCTGGAAGTGCTTTCCTGGGGGGAAAAGCCCGATTCATCCGTAGAGCGCTACTCTGTTCCAATTTTCGGTGGACTCTTCCGTGAGGCCAACGTATCCCTAAGTACGAGTAAGTTGTCTGAAGTGTATACTGCAGCTAACCGCGGGACAGCAGGCCCTTATTAAATACGGTGAATATATATTGATCTACAAAATAAGGCATCAGTAAATAGGCTGGGGTTACGTTATGGACCAGAACATAATGTAAGCTAGTGCTACATATGCTCGAAACGAGGTGTGTATGCAATAAAAGGTTGCCGTTTTCCCTTTACGCACGGTCAAAATAAAACTATTATGGGAAATACTTAAGCGGTTGCTTTTATCACCCCAAGGGATCGATTTACGGTTTATAGAGAGTTAAAGAATGTCACAAATTATCTTTCATTTTTGCACTGCTATGGATGTAGAAATCTAAGACATTTCATTGTTTGATCCAGTTTGTGCTTAAAAAGGATCAACTGTGGGTGCAGAAACAACGTCAAGTGGTAGGGAATCCAAAACGCTGCACACTCTGAGGAAAAATGAATGACGTGGGCATTATAGTCTAAATTTCTGGAGCACTAATTTGAATGAACGCCCCTGTGGTGAGTATTGAGTGAAAAGGCGAACAGTGAACCACATGGGTGATCAGGGTTCTGCAGTATTTGATACACCAAAATCATGTCCACCACAAATTCGGCGATACTGTATGGAGTACAACCTCAATGATTCCAGTTTTTCCAAATAGGTTTTGAAATGTATTTCCTTGACCATTTTGGTGACCATTCTTTGTGGATGCTCCAGAATGTTGCGATCGCGTTGTAGCCACGGATTACCCGCTTGAGTTGTAAACTCTAAGTGCGGTCGAATGTAGGTTGATAACAAACGTGGGAGTAGAATAGTTGTTTGCATCTGTGTAGGAATACGTAATATATCAACACATACTCTACCGTCAGTGATGAGTGTGACATATTTTGGGGTTTGAGTGACCAATCAATTACGCGAGAAGTGTTGTGATTGATCAGAAGGAACGTGCGACCGGATTTGTGCGGTGCTCTGCATGGATTTGGCTCGTCTTTGCAAAGATTACTATTTTCCATCAGCCGAAAGGAACTGGCAACACATCAGAACGGTGATTTTATTTTTATCGGATATCAGATATCTATTTGTCTATCTGGCTATGGATAATGTTTGCACAAGATTTAGTGAATGCAAAAGTCATCAACTCTCTATACTGCACAGTGAGTTCACAATCAAATGAGCATTTGTATAAATTTCTAAACCATTCATGTCTCAGGAAACAAAACACATGTGTAAAATTGTCTCCAAAATTCTGTTTACTTCGTAAGACGCTGAGCCACGAGTGACACACCTTTAGAGAATCCCTAAACTTCAGCAATCGTTGCGTTACAAATCATCTCCAGACGGGGAAGGGACTGAGGAGGCTAGACATGCTCCTGTGCTACGACGATTCAGTTCATCCGTTCTAAATGTGCAAGTCTCTCTGGTCTAATGTTCGTCAGAACAGACTAGTGCAGTAAGAATACGATTGCAAATATAGTATCCAGTTCTTATTTCAGGGACTTCGTGGCGCAGTTCACGTCTGCATCTTAACACCAGGGACAGTTTTGTTTTCGCAGTTACTTCGGATTGAACTGATTCCAATCAGATGAAGCTCGAACGCACGTTTCTATACGTGACAGAACTGCTTTGCAGTTGATATGCAATTCAATGATTCGGCTTCTAACGCATCAATTTCTAGTTTGAGTCACCATGCGGATTGAAACACTATGGCCCGGTTGACAGGCGCCAATACGGGTGATGGGATAACACACCAAATAGAACTGACTTTGAAAACCGTGCATGCGAGCAATTCATCGGATCATCCTTGACAAGTTCATTAATCTCTTCTGATTCATAAGGTTGAATTAGACAGGATAGTCTCGGGGCTGGGCAAATGCACAGTGAAACATTAAAATCGAAAGTCAAAAATAAACGGGACGCATTGTATGATCAACTTAGAGAACAACAAGTCAGATTTTTCGTTATATAATCAGTGAAAATCATTCATTTGGACTTACTAATGCGCTGACAATGACAAATATGATAACCAGGCGACCTAGATAACTGGTGCACACAATATCCCCGTAACCAACGGTTGCCACGGTAACGAGTAAAAAATAAATGCAATCCAAAAATTCCAAATCGCGTAAAATTTCGCGATGTTCCCAAAAATCACCGATGCGTTCGAGCTGCGGATGGAGGGGGGGGGACGGGGTTAGTGATACGGGATGATTGACTGTAAAGGGATACAAGTGAAACAAGCTGGAGAAAGCAGGCCGAATTCATCAGTTGAATGCCGAAAAATTGATGCATACTCTCTTGTCACTCGGTTATCTGCATTGTTTGTGTTCAGTGGAACACGGGAGATAAGAGTTACTTCAGCTTTAGGGAGTCGTGGAACCTAAACATGAAACTGTATTGATATTACGGATTAGCTTAATCAGAATGGAAACCCCCAGCTGCCAGGTTGTCCTTGTTGTAATTCATGTTGGGAGGCTGAAAAGCTTTTCTACGCGTTTCTGCGGTAAAGTGCTACGTTATGTTAGTTATTTTTCCACATCATCGATAAGAAATAGGGCATTTTCAGTGGCTAACCGTGATTCACCGAGCATAGCACTAAGCAAGATGGTCAACACAGACTGGGGGGGGAGAAGTATGACAAATTGCAGTCCTGACGTGTGCAACCGCTTGAACGTTTGACACTAACACGCGTGTGTGTGTGTGTGTGTGCGCGCACGTGCGCCCACACGGATGTAGCCAGAGTGAGCATGACCAGTGAAAATGTGACACTGAACGCGAGCTTGTTGACTGCTTTGTTTGTCTCTCGCTACACGTTTGACAACGGAACTTTTGGATAACTGAAATAATCCGAAGACCCTGTCGTGCGAATGGAGCTCTACAGGGACACATTGGGTTTCAGGAGACAGAGTGGGTTGTTGCACCCAAATTGTGTTCCTTGTATTGTGGAATGCTCTCGAGTTTGTGCAGTCTCCTAAAACCTACTCACTACATTCTCGAGAAAAAGTCGAAATTGTATTGTTCCGTCAAGAGTCCAGTGAAATGAACAAATTCACAGCACTTGTTTTGAAGGACTGGACCGAATTGCTACTTAGACATTGTCGTCCGAGAAAACATCGACGTTTGCAATAGGGATTTTAGCAGTGGATTGAAATCAACCGGAGGGTAGAACAGACGCGCAGAACACGGCAAAAGTTAATAGACCCATAGAAATATGATAGTGAGTTTCAATCCGATTCTGAACATATTAGTAAAATTGGATAGGACGTTGCTTGAAATGCTTCACTTAGCTTCACTTAGAATTCGAAAATATTTATACCTAAATATCAGATCGGTTCCCGCTGGCATTATTCACTAGGGAAGACGTGAATTGGAACCTAGTGAGGGCGTGAGGGATGATCCAATGACAAATGAGGTACTGACCGTGCAACTTTGGGAAAGATTGAAGAACTTGTCATGATGGAATACAAAAATCCTGGAATAGCAATTTGCGATACANCAGACCACGTTGAAAAAGTGATGCACGAGGAATTTTGGAAATTTGAGGGAATCACTGAGGAGGAAGGTAGAGCAGAACAGATAGAAAAAAAGCTGTTGAAAGCACCCCGAAGTCTAAACATCCGGTTGCGGTAGATCTGACTTATCAGTAAGACCATTCCGAGTCTAGATAGTAGAAAATCCCCCACTTCCATTTCAATATGCGTAAAGCCTCTATCAAACTATAACCAAGAGCCTGCTACCGCTCCTAGAACATTTGAGAAGAAAACTCATCAACCAGACTCTGTTTATCAGTGCTCACGGAAAGGATTTTGAGGTCGAAGTGTTAAAGCAATATGCAAGGTTTTGAGAGATGCAAAGTCTCTTTCTCCAAACACGCCCATTGCCAAAACCCGAGAATGACCAAATATATAATGCATAAAATTGTGAAATCGAAATCCTAATCATTTATCTTCAAGAGCTGCTAAGTTTCTGCACGCTTATGTGAGAGGTGATTTCAGTGCGCACACAACGAAGTAGCCGTTGGATTAGCACGACATCTGTGAGTGGATTAAAGAACTTATTGTTGTAACTATAGAAGAGATAAACAAATTCGCGGGCTAACAAGCATCTTTGAACACACAAAATACATACAAAATGCTAACAAACTATTGCAAAAAAGATTCTTTGTTCAGAGTAATCTTATTTAACCCTGTCCTAAGCTGCACCTTACGTCAATGGGACTCGTCCAGCCAGCACTAGAAAACTACAAAAAGAGTCACAGCAGAGTCTTCTTCTGATCCACTCACTGTTCATCATCACGTGGATAGTATTCACATGAGAAGCACAAACAATCACGGGTTATTTTCTACAAGTTGTATGGTTATGATATTCCGTGCCTCATTGATAATAGCGTCAGTATCTGAATAACTATAAGGATGTTTATCTTGGAACGCAGGTGACTTTCTCGATGGAGAAAGAAACAAACGAGCAGCTAGCATTCCGTAGACGTGAGATAGCTGAAACTCAACATTCCGGCTACCTCCCAAACGGACCAGTTTGGACGACAACGACGACGACAGTAGCAGCCGATTAAAATATCTCTAGTTTGATTACGGTGTATCTGCAACAAATCCGCATAGCCGCATCCGTCGGAAATAAATGCACAACTTTTACAGCGGATTCGGAGTACAACAATCCAATGGCACATCAAAAGGTGTAACTTACCAGTAGGATAATTCCAGCAAATGTGAACCAAGCAGCTAACAATTGTGAGATCAATTTGAGTTTTCTAATGCTCCGTTCCTGATCAACCAGACTGAGTAACACGATAGCCTCGGTGATTTTGTTAATTTTTGTGAAATAGAGAAAACCAAAGTCTGTTGAGAAAAGGGGGGATGTACAAAAGGAATGATACAATGTGCATACTGAACGTTTGTAGTTTGTGCTACTATTTTACTACATCTATTGAAGAGATAAATAATAACAATAAAATTGTAATTATACTGAGAGCTAATGAAACCGGTAGGATCAAATTCAACCGCCTCGATTAACTTCTCTAAGTTTGTCAATGCGAACCTGTGTCTGCTCTTAAATCATACGTACAATCATCGAGTGATATGTGGTTAGTTCTTACTCCTTATTAGTATATTTTGGTCTTCAAAAACAAGTTGAAAAATGGTGATTTGATTTATTAATGAGTTTTCTTCACCGCTCACCACTGAATTATGAAGTTTAGCTAACCTTATCATGCTGCTTTTGTGTTGCATCAGCGCCTCCGAGACTCCCTCAAACGGTCAAACCGCCCAGATCCAAAACTTAGTTCCACCTCTGCCGGCAACCAGCCATCCAACGATTTGTAGTGGCGACGTATAACTTTTAATCACTGCTTTTTTCAACGGAGATCCTAACTTGTAGCTAATGGAATGATCATTTTGGAGATACCGATGCCATTTGAGATCCTTAATAAAGTATAAACCAACAGGTCTGTGTGTTAAACATACTAGACCGATATCATGGATTGGAGCAAATCCCCGTTTAACATGATTCTAGCATGCGATAAACATGACGATTTTAGACAAAAATTTTCACTTTATTAATGTCCAGCAGTATATCTTTACATCAAATAAAAAGAAATAATATAAATTATGAGCATAAATACTAATTTGCCGGATGCAACAGATAAATTGCGGTAGGATATTAGTATCCTATTGGTATTACGCTTCAATAAAGCAGATTTTCGTTTACTACAACTTTAAATGGACTCAAAAACGCAAAGAATCTTTCTTTTGATTCGTCTGGGATAAAAATTAGAAAATCAAAGAGAAAAATGAGTCCGAAGGAAACACAAAAACTGATATACTACATCATTCTATATTTTATTTATTTAATCGCAACTTTTGTTTTATTTTATTGTCGGGAAATGCCATTCAAACACGTGACTTGACTGTGTGTTTAAATTCTGATTCCCATTCTCTGACACCCTCAATGCCACAAATACACAAACACACGCAAGTTCTACAATTCACACTATCGGTTTCACGCTATGCGAGGATGTCCAAAGGAACCAATAATGATTTAGAAGCTAAAAAATTGGGAAAAAGAAACAAATAATGAAACAAGCATACTTACTATAATGATATCTTCCAAATACTATGGCGAACATTATCGGAAAAATAGTGTAACAATCGATCAATGATTCTAAACTGAACCAGGTTTTGAGCAAATTCTTGGAGGCGGTAATCTGGAACGTGAGAGTAAAAAGTGAGAACAGTCCGGACGATGAGAGTGATTCCTTATCTTGACCGATAGGGACATTGCAGTCCGGATCGTGTTGATTTGGATCAGACGAAAGTGACTCACCTTGAGCATGAATAGGAATAGAAAAAATAAATTACTCCCCAGTTCAATCACGTATTGCGGTTGCATTCGCATGTGCAGACAAAGATGTTTATCGAAACTAGGGTTGAGATCAGGAACGGCTGGGACTATTGGACACAAACCTGTACGTGTTTATCACATATATGATCGCGCACACAGCATACAGCACCGAACGAGTGAGAATCTGAAATAGGGGACGGAGGCGCAGAGCAATACATCAGGTTGTATTCTATCCGGTCAGTGTGTGTGTGTGTGTGACTATTAATACCCCCAAGAACGACAAGGAGTAACTCACCAAAACTTTCCCACAGAGTGGTTTCCCTGACAATAGTCGTTCAGCCTGTTTAGGAAACCAGCCCATTTGTCTGGACCGGATCAATTCATGCAAACTGTCCTCATCCGAGTCCCCCTGTTTCTGATGCAATGTTATAAAGCGGCCCAAAATAATGAACAAAGCACCGGTGAGTAGAATGGCTGTGCTAGAGCCAAACACAAGCAACGCGTTCCGTTCACAGTCCGCCAGCGAAGATGCATTAGCCACAGCCATATTGACTGGGGATGATGATGATGATGAAGCAATTACACACGGGCATGGAACATAAGAGAATTAGGACTTCAGTGCACAAGAGGTATACTGATCTGAAAGGAGCATTTTCACAAATTTACCGCCTCCCATACATTTTTGTTGCTGACNACGATCGGAGAGAACAGTGTACAGAGCAGTGTACAACTATGTCGGACAAATTGTGCTTCTGTTTCAAACTCTCCACGGTGCAATCGACATTATGCTCCAGTACACACACGGACACACACGCACGCATAAAGCTTGCACCAATCAACGATCAATCAGTGTGTGCGTGCCGTAATGAATGCACAATTGAGTGCACATTGGCTCGAACTCGTCTGATATGCTACTGCTACTGCTACTACTGNNCGTATCAAAATGTGCGTGCCTTACAAGTCACCTGATTTGTACAGTTCGAGTGGATCATGAATTTGGAATGGATACGTGACGGAGCATCAGGGAGGGAGGGACGGAGGGACAATGTCGATTGCAAACTTCTACTGATGTATTCGTAATTATCACGGCCGATAAATCATTCGAATTGAGTTCTTTTTGTCTAAACGCTGCTGTTTCTGTCACTCTGTTGTTGTCACAAGCAGCCAAAATGATGTTGCGGTACTGGTTACAGTTTAGTATACCTACGGGAATGTCGTGTGCTTGTCAGACTATCCCTCCAGTCACTGATCGATTTTTTATGCAAATAATAATCACTATACTAGTGGGTCACCAGTTGAACTATCCCCTTTGTCCGGCAGAGTCCCAACTATTTTCATCAAGAAAGACAATCCATCAAAACACTGTATTCTCCTGCCAGTATTCGTCACTGACACTTGAGCAATTTTTCCCACCAGATTCGAGCAACCGGATCGTCATATCTACATGCTCGAGCGTCTGGTATTTTCACGAAAATTACTCTGACGTAGACAAACGTTCACCAATTGTTCACAATTCTAAATTTTTTTCCACGTTACGCTATCAAACCCTGATGATCTGTGAATGAGAAAAATCTGTAGAACCGTCTTCATGTATTGATGAACGTAAAAGCTGTTTATATCTACCGGCAGATTCTGCCAACTAACTAACACGTAGTTTGACCTCTTTGGACTGAAATAAACAATACAAAGTGTTATAGTAATAATATCATCCAAAAGTAAAGGTTTTATCACTTTTTGGGAACATTTGCGAGAAGAAGCCAGGTGAATATGATATTATTTGGTAAATTGGGGATAAAAATAGGGTAGACTCAGATATAAGAAAAGATTTGTAAACACGTTTTGCTGAATATCTCCATAATGAGTAATTGAATTAAACTAGAGCGCCATATGCAAAACCATTCGATTACATTCATTGACAGACTGTTGATGTTTATACAAGGAAAATGCCCGAAGAACGGTTCAGTAAGTACTATTTTCTCCATCCCTTCCCCCCAAAAATATTTATGGACATATTTTGGAAGATCTTCAGAGAATTAATTGATCACACCAGATTTAGATGGTAAATGTTTGGCTTAGCCCATTTGGTTTTTCACAGACACCAGGCACTGTTGATTAGGCCATTCGCACAAGGTGATAACCGTCGACCGTGTAAGGGTTTGAAGTCCCGACCCAAGTGTTTGCGGTTCGAGTGCTGACAGGGACATAAAAAGTACGCACTGCTGACGAGTCCTAAACTGGGCAAAACAGCTGTCCAGTGCTCTTTTTCGGTTATCATTTCCACCTCATTTAAATCAAACCAGATGTACATTTTTTCATAACCAATAATTCCTGATGAGGACCATAGAACGCGGCGCTTGTGCCGAGGACGAAATACACGTTCAGATCGCCTGGACAGGTATTGTTGATGAGTCTAGTCTAGAAATAAACAGCTTCAACGTGATTTTCAGTGGATTTTTATTACAGTTACTAATTAAGAACACATTACCGGATAAATTAATTTCAAACCGATATAGATTGAACACTCCGCTAAGTTCGTTCTCACATAGAGTCCTTTGTTAATCGAGTCAAACATATCCTCCGGAAGCACTAAAAGTATTATATATAAATCCGCGTTAGTGCATAACCAACGATCTATCTGGGATGGGAGTACCTCTAATCTCTGGCACGGAAAACCTGTGAGTGTATTATCCCTCCGTCAGTCGCTAGACGTGGAGGCTCAATGAAATCCAGGCAACAAGTCTGTTCAAATAGCATCTTCAATGGCATTCTTTCAATTTGTTTGACTTAACAGAAGTTCAACAAAACACTCTTTGTTAATTCCAGCTGAATTCTTCTCACTTAATCAGGTTCTAAGGATGCATTTCCTGAATTAAATTTGCAATATTACCTCACAACTATGTTCGAGTTAACTATAAACCACCATTTACCCGTTTTTGGATCGCGATGAATTTACTAAAAGAGATAAACGGGACTCGGAGAATAACATTTTGAAAAGCAAGAAAATGTAGTGACGTGAGTGTAACAAACAAAACCAACAGCTTGCTTTTCGTGAAACCGACATTCGATATAAATGACAGTGTAAGCAGGCGCAACGTTTTACATGAATGAAGGAAAAGGAATGAAGAAGTAGGTAACACAATCATCTCTAAGTTAAAATCACCACAGACACATTGAGGATCGGTTTTGTAGCTCGGGTGAAGTGAGTTCCATTTCGTGCGTGTGCTGAGCCCGGCAGTATGTTTGCAAACGTTTCACCACCACCATCTGAGGAGCCATCGTTAATGTGGCCACTTCACCTTACCGCCGAGCTCGACAAACAGGTGAAATAGAATAATCACAAAAGGTATTGGATGTAATCAGGCAATTTTTGGCTTTGATCATAAGTCTCATGTTTTTAGTAACAGAGCGAAATTCATCCAAAACAACCTGACCGCTTCAAGGAGAACGGGGAGATTCGTGTAACGCGTGTAAATGAATGTATAATCGAAAACTATGTTGAGTACAAAACGTTTCTGGAATTTCTTTCTTACTTTTGCCAGCGGGTCGTACGCTATACATTTGTGAAACATCTACGAATTATTGATCACTTTTGGGAACGCCCCTACGGACATCACTGGGCTTTTGCAGGTACGTTGATGATTCCAACAAGAATATGCAAGCCAAAAGGGGCTGCACTGCACAGGTTAGAGTGTTTTGAAATTTAGTGGGCAGTTACATAACGCAATTCAATGACTACCGGTATTAGTCAATCAACTTGAAGGAAGGTAGACTTTGTTGCCGCGAACACAGGAGGTTTTTATTAGATTTGTGGCACTTCATAACTGTGACTATCAGTCGTTTTTTGTTGTTGAAGTATTACTGGTTTTGAGAGATTTGATTTCTTAATCAGATTCATTAATTAACAAAACATTCACGAAAGACCGGTTGTCTGCGCTGACCAAACCTATAGTTGCAGAACGTATTTGCACCATTTTTAACGCAGCATGCATTGAATTCAAAGCAAAATGACTGCATCAAAAGGTTAAAGAAAGTTGCGTACGTTAGTTATAACAGTAACTTTATAGGTGACTGTCTACCTCATAAAGTTAGTTCATCAAATGGATTCCGATTGAGGATTCATCAGTTACCGAGACCCTCACCCTATCCCTCTTGAAAACACTTCTACTTCAAACACCAGTCAACGCCGAAGCAGTAACCAATCAGATATGTGTTCCAACAAAAGACAGCTTACCCACTCACACTGCAACTGCCTGGAAAGGGTAAACTGCCAACGCGATTACACAGAATTCGAGTGTCTTCGAGGTTTATGCACTTTTATCCTTGACCACGCTCATGTTGTCATCCCAAACTCCAACCCCGGTTTCATGTGCACGACCCTTGACAGAATGCAAATTCCAATCTTAAACACATTAAAATCCCTATATAATATCTAACACTTTGTGCATGAATCATTCAATGGAACCTCTGACCATGCACTTTCATGACTCAGAAATATTCACAGGATATATCCACTTCTAACATGTGTGGACTTTTTCTCTTTATAAAACACAATAAACCGAAGAGAGAGAGAAATCCGGTTTCCTGTGATATCTTTCGGTTTACGACAAGCTATCTTTTTCCCCGTTGGACCAAACCTGTAATGATTCACACCTAATATTGCACAGTTTGATTTATATCTACTGCCGGTTTCGTTCGGGGATGATCAAAGTCGAACCTGGGCAATTATGATTTTTTAACCTGATCGAATCGTCAGGAGTGTGGGCTGTTTTAGTTCTGTACAGACACTGGCAGCAGTCACATTTAGAACAGGCACTAGTGAGATCATCTTTCACATAGCACCAGATTGTATCAATTTTCCCTCGTTATTTTGAAGTAGGCATTCGACACACTTTGCATGTATCGGTTAACCGGTATCAGATAACTATAATAATCACAATAATATTATATTTTACTTCTACAGCAAATCTCAGGAACGAGGGTGGACTTCAGATATTGTGTATTGTGTATAACGTTTGCAAGCGCTGGAGCCCACGTTTCAGGTAAAAAATGATACTCGCTAACCGTCACAATGTACATACATAAGCGTTAATTCGAGATGAGATTTGGCGGATTCGGGAGCGCGTTGAATGATGATAACTACAACGTGTCAGTTATGCGTGCAATGGGTAGTCAGGATCTGCGAGAATCCTATCAGCATATTTCACACAGGAAGCTACATGATACTCTGAAAGCTTTAAAGCTAACTCATTCACAAGAATAGAAGAGACACGACAAATAATGGTTGCGACCTGGAGACACATATAGACAGGGAAGAGTTGGATGGCAGTGGTCGTATTTGAACCCACTTTCTCCTGGGAAATAAGTTGGTGATTTTAACCGCTTAACCGTCAATTGACGAGCTTTTGTCGGGGCATTTTCTCGCTGGTACTCAAACAGCAGAAAATCCAACTCAAACTATTGGGCTACTTCACTACCCAAAATTAAGGATAATGCAGATGAGTTATGTATACAGTCGTTTCTTCAGAATAATGCATATCACAAGATTGAATAATAATTGAGTCATTTTAATCCATTCAATCACTACTGGGATAGTACGCATTACAAGGAAATTACCTGTCCGATCATATTCGGTTAGAATCGCCCTATTCGGTTTTGGTCTCACGTTGTGTTTTACTTCCAACCAATTGTTGTTATAAGGACAAATGACACCATCTGCGGATGATTTCTTTGGTGTTCACTAATAGTTTTATGTTTATGAATCAGCTGTGAGACGCCAATTCAAGTAGCTCATAAAATCTGGTAGTCAGATAACTCTGTACAATCCGATTTTTGCCCCAGATTAATGATATGCCCTTTCAGTCACAGTTTAGTTCGGATTGCATTTTTTGTTTTATCTTGAATTCACTGACCAATCACCTTTCAGCAATCCTCTCAATAATGGGGTATTCCCGTCGCATGACACGTGTCTTGTGCCACTCAAGGTCACTCTAGTGAAGCTAATCGATCAAGATCCAAATGACATCGACACTTGCGATGGGTATTAATGAGTTAGACAAACACGTGGCGTAGATAAGAATTTTCGGGCCCGATGCAACCTAGTCGAACCAAATAACTGATTCCGAGCCACCACCGACCGATCAATGTGTGGTTGCACACTGTTGGGATTATGGCGTTTTGTGATCTGGTTGGATGAATGGCTTGTCCAGTACGTGAAACCCTATCATTCGTGTCTATTCGAATGCGTGATTCGTATGGTCCTGCCCGGATTTCCTGCACCACGACCAATGTGTGAATTTTTCACTTACTATTGTCTCATCTGTCCGGTGGAGATTTATCGTGCTGTGACTTGCCGAGATCGTGGAGCGTTTCACAAACTGAACGGGGATGCGATGTGCTTCTTCTTCAAACAATTGGATTTTTTCGATTTGGATGAGGTAACCGGTGCGATGGGTTGGATGCCGGATTGGAAACGATATATGTTGACCGGAAAATGGCCCTGGGATGACAAGGAAGATGCCGGTCCGGGTGGTGACGAAGATGAGGAGGAGGATGAAAATGAGGATGAAGACAGCGAAGATGAAGATGACGATGACGAAGAGGGCTAAAAATGAAGATACCTGAAGCCTACTTCCAAATGAAAACTGTGATAATGAATATCACATCATATAAATAAATTCTTGCCAATGAAATGTTAATGATCCTCCTGGGGAACAATCGTAGTACTACCTGATAGTTTTTGCATCCAATCTGTTTTGCTCTATCAATACAATGANATGAAATAAGTTTAGAATGCGTTGACTAATTGCTCAAACGTGAAGGCACAGATTATAGAGAAAGTAGAGGACCTGAGCTACTTCAGCACACATACAGGAGACTAGGTGTTTGATTATTCAACTGTACTGTCCAAAAATCCATCAATTTAGATGCTTGTTATACTCATGTGTTACTGGACCTTTTTATGTCACAATGCCTTGTTCTTCTCCTGTCAGGCAGGTGGTCAACGAACCTCTTCCCTTATAGCCCATTTTTGGTTCAAGCCGGCTCCCAAAATCGGTTCACTTTTGACTCTCTCTAGTATCCGTTCCTCAGGAGGGGAGATACTCTGCTATACATTCCAACCCAATCCGACCTTATCAGACTGGGGACGTTCCCCGCCGCTGTAAAAGGTCAAGCGCAGACTGCAGCTATCGTACGGTAGTGACGCTACTCACGTACCCTGGTCGAGGTTGTATCGACCACATCCTCACGATTCGTCAAATCCTAGAACACAGACATTCATTTCGTAGATCCACCATTTCCATCTGCCTCGACCTAAAACCGGCTTTCGATTCAATCGACCACTCTAAACTCTGGCCCTGCCTTTCCCTGAAGGATGTGCCCGAGGAGTTTATTTAAATATTACAATATCTCTACAATAATAGCCGAAGCCGAGTCCGAGCTTACGGCTCTTTTTCACCGGAGTTCACAACAGAAAGTGGTGTTCGATATGTTCGGTATGTTTTTGCACCTTCAAAGTGTAGAATGTTGTTACAAGACTGGGTTGGTCCATTCCCCAACCTCGCCCTGACTGAGGAAGTAGCA
>UZAN01045514.1:0-16852 GCA_900618425.1 Echinostoma caproni
GGTTGGGAACGGAAGACAAAGAGTTAAACAAAGGTTGGGATATCTAAGCAGTACCCCACTTATCACTACCCGCCCCGCTCGATGCAATGGGCAGCGCGGTCCTGATTATCCCGCGCGACGACCGATGCAGTATGAAATTATTTTTATTTTGTGTACGCATTGGGGTTTGGTGGACGGGTACTGCTAGGGTGTCCAGCCACTAAGCAGGAGAACGATTAGGGTTCTCGCCCACTTCCTTTAGTTCTAACAAGAACCTAACCGCAAGGCAGCNGTGGAGGCTCATATACTTGGATCAATTACTCCTCGACCGCTTTTTATCGACTGAAACGCCAAATTCCAGGCGAATCCCCAACCTGGAGGACCAGGAGACTGAACTTCGTCTGACCTCTACCCAATGACCTTCCAGGGATGATAAGATCTCCTGGCTTTATAAAGCCATTCTGTGTAGCTCGTTGGGTCACAGAGGTGCACAAGCCATCACACCACATCAATGTGTAGTCTCGTAGTGATGGGAAAACAATATATGCCGAGGCTTAAATGGATGCTTTGGCAAACCTCTCGTGAAACACGATGAGCAGCAGAATCTTGGAAAATGACGGTTTTTTGGAATGCCTTGCGAGTGCGGTAGTCACTATCCAGGGTGCCGTGTACAGGAGCCTGACGAAAAGGTACTCCGCATTCAACTGCCACCCAAAGAGTTGGGTGGGGCAGAAAGTTACTTTTTGTGACTGATTAATTTTTAGTTCTAGGTCCCTAGACGACCCGTCTCCACGCCATGTATTACTCGTCGACCACCAGGCTTGTGTAATGTGGTTAGTTTTCTTTGGGCGCATTGCCTTCTTTGTGAAAATTCCCCTACTTACGCTATGCATTGTCCTCATGTTTACATCGAGATAATGGTACAAACCAGGTTCTGAGAAACCGGATCTATGTGGACCTTTAATACGTTACTTAACATGTTTATCTGTTTACTGAAACTCTTGATAACATTGAAAAACGCTTACTAAACAAGTCGTACACCTAAAGTTTGAGCTTTGTAGGTCAATCTTCACGTTTCTGAGAACAAATATTTACTCTTCATAGCAAGAGATTTTACATGAGCAGTTTAAAGCCACATAATGTTTCAATTGAGTTAGAATATCATTTATCGGTACAATGATTTTTACCGTATAAAAATATGCCACTAATAATACTCAGATTGAGCAGAACAACATCCTCACCCAACAGGATGAACTTTCAGGTTGCTCTGCCCCGAATATTTTCTAATAACGAGCCCTAACTTTCCAATTACTATCACTTCTATCATGACTTTCAAGGTGGTGTCTATTTAACTAGAGAAAATAGAGAATTAAGAATATTGCGTTGGGACAAATATTGATAATAAATTCTCTTTACCCATGGCTACCGTTATGCAAGTTGTACATTGAAGTTAATTTCCTGGTTCAGGGTCATTTCGTACGAGTTCGATGAAAATTTATGCTTCTGTTGGTCGTTCCATTCTAAAAGCTAGAACAAAAGTAAAATTTTTCCAACTCATCATTATTATTGTTCTCTCTTATAGACCATAATTTTTCTTACCATGCTAATCCAATTAGCTTGTGAAGTGTTGTCTATTCAGATAAGTCATCGCTAATATACTTTCTAATCCGTCAAATTCGAAATGCTTGATCTCAGTCACGATCAATTCTGTTTCCACAACGTACGTGACGCGATTTTGTCCAATTTCAAGTGACCAAATACATGTGTACACGAGACCAACTCGTGATCGTGGTGGCCCACAAACGTAACCGTGCATTTTCATTATAACTCCATAAAGAAAAACTTTTTATTTGTATTCAGTCTAATAGAAGATTTATGTTGTGAAACAGGGAAGAATGAAGGTACATACATTTGTATTTGGGTTTGGAGAGCATCTCAGATACTTGAGAAAAAAAGTGTACTGCAGAAACATAAATGTTTTGATTGATTCAATTATGATGAAATCAATGGCGTTAGTGGGATTTTTAACCTTTAAGAAGATACCGCTTAAACCTCTGTACGCTTTGCTCCTACTGCACCCTTGTAATTCGGGTGAACAACGGAACAGGAAGAGACCAGATGAAGTCTCTGTTGGGAATACAGAGCTTTTTGAACGAGTGTTTTCCGTGATTTCGTCTCAGGTTTACTGTTGGGCGTTCTGTTGTGTTTAGTTTTTCTCCATTTTATTCTTCACGCTAGCCTATATTTTTCTAACGCACGTATGCCGGTAAGTGTCTATATAGTTTGGATTTCTCGGTGCCTTCACCATTACGCTTGACCGAAAAGCTTCATTTCTAAGGGATTTTATAAGCTGAATCCATAGACGAATTGGTAAACTTGAGTGTTTTTCAAAGACCCAAAATATCTTGGAGTAGCAAGCTTGGATTAGCAGTTGGAGTCCTGACGGGGATACAAAAGTACTCACCGTTGATGAGTCCCAAACAGGACGAAACAGCTGTCTAGTGCTCTTTGTTGGTTATTATAAATATTTCCATCGCATATAAACCCCAAATATCTCTTTAAGGTAAAACTTAGAATCGCTTTCTATTCCAACATTAAACTAGGATCTTATTCTGAAGGAAGATGCCCGCAATCACTGATTTTCTGTCATCACCTGACATTCTATATTTCGACCACAAAATCTTAAGATTTTTCTTCATGATCTTGGAGACCACAGTATGAGGCAAGCAACAACATACCATGGGTATAAACCAACAAAGACAGCAAAATTGATACGTGGGTCACGACTTAAGGTGTTCATTAGAAAAATCTGGGTATCTGTGCCACAGTGGTTTCATTCCATTGGCCGTCCAAGGCACAAGATTATGTAACTTTAAAAAAAATGTGCTCCGAAAATGTGCACTAGATTTTTCTCCAGCGAAACTTGAAATTTTCTGTAAAACTCACTAAACAGAAAATTCGCATGCATATTTAATAAAAACAATCGGGAAAAATGGACACTTACTGGACAGATACCTTTGTTGCCCATATGGTAACCAGCGCAGAACTCGTGTGAAGTCGTCAGATTGATGTAAGCCGAATACATATTGCGACAAGTTTCCGGATCCAGCACAGGCAATTCCACGGATTGGATCCTCATCGTTGGTGGCCCATCCGCAAAGCTACATCCCCAACCGACCGACAGACAAGTCTACAGCATAGAATGAAATCGATTGCGGAATTGTCGTGATAATACTAGATGAACAGTCAGTTTTGCTATCTCTTTTCATAGGACGTGATTTTTCGTATGTACCCGAAAGTAAAAATGAACGACAGAGATAGCGAACACTGAATCCATGTTTTGTTTTTGTCGGCTTCGACTTAACTAAGGAATTCACTTGGAATCTCGCAGGTAGAACATAAATATTCCATCCACTTTACCAATCTGCTCACATTGGGGCTGATCATAATTTGTCGTTAACGCGCCTTTCGATTGGCTGTGCTACATTTTCTCCCTCTCGGAATTATTTTGTTTTCGTGAATACCACATAATGATCACTCGGAAGGTCTATTCGCGGTCTCAGTTAACGAGTTCCAAACATGAACGCCTCAATACTGTGCCTTTTGTGTCCCCGTCAGCTCATTTTCGCATTCCTACTAAAATGAAGAAACACAAGGGCGTTAGATCAGTCATCTTGATTCACGCATCCACTGTAACACGTGTTTTGTTTGTATCCAAGAATCCTGGCTTGACCATAATATCGAGGACTCATTAATTGGAATCAATGGTTTTAAATGCTTCCATAAGGATAGGAAGCACTATAAGAAAACAGGAGGTGGAGAGATCACGTACATCAACTCAACCTGGAGCGGCAAGTCTGAACTTCCTTTTGATTATTCCGCCGATGGCATCGACTGCTTAGCTGTTCAGTGTTTCCCTAGATTTTCGCGATACAGAAGTACAATCATTACCCACTTATACATAGCCCCCTTTTGTGCCCAGTCTCACATTTCGCCTTTCTTTGATGCATTTATTCCACCTTTCGTTCCCCTCATAGACGATAGTCTCCACATCATTGTTGGTGACTTTAATCATGCATCCACCTATCCCATAACTTCTTTTGGCTTAACTGATATTTGCTTGGCCCCCACAAGAGGTGATTCATTTTTTGACAAGTTTATTACTCATCACTCAGAACATTTTGTCCTAAAACTCACCGCACCTACTTCCACTAGTGATCATGCACTCATTCTCATAAAACCCACAGTCTACTTCCGTCCCATTCAAAATACACTCACAAGAACCAATCAAATCACCATTCGTCTTCGCAATCTCTCCCCAAGAAACACCCTTCTTCTTAAGCATTCCAGTGTTGTCGTTTCTTTGCGGTTTTCTTCTTATCTTTCTTCACGCAACGCAGTCAACTTATTCACTGAAACACTAGACAGTCATTAGCTTGGCTTGCCGATTACTTCTCCGGGAGAACTCTGTGTACCAGGTTAGGTCGGAAGAAATCCAAACCGTTGTTGAACAGCTCTGGAGTACTCCAGGGTGCGGTTCTTTCTCCATCCGTATTTTCTACGTATATTAGTGACTTGTCTGCTCGCGCCCTTACATCTCTCTTCAAGTATGCTGACGATGTGGTCTTGTGTCAGGCCATCTCTGACTCTTTTGGTTTTCCACAATTTTCTGACAACTTGGATAACGTCCAACGGCTTTCCGCCACATCGGGCCCATCTCTTAATCCCTTCAAATGTTTCGAATGTCTCTTTACATTATCACGCTCTTCTGTCCCTAGTAAACCGGTATCGATTGGCTCCGAACCATTATCCTGGGTAAACTGTATTAAATACCCGGGCGTTTTCATTCATACTAATATTCACTGGACCTCTCACATTCAACACATCGTCAGTAAGCTTCGACGACTTTCTTTTCATATCCGTAAACTTCGTCAGTTTCGTATTCAACAATCAGTTATTTACAACTCTGTGTATCAGTGTGTTTTTCCTGTTTTAATTTATTGTTCACCTGTTATTTTTCCCAACCTTCTTAAGAAAGATTTTAATTTGCTTCGACGTGGATTGACCATCATTAGCCGTGTCTCTTCAATCCCATTAATGGAGTTGATAACTAACCTATGCGAACTTCATTTGAATGCATGTGAAAAGTTTGCGCATAAGACTCTCATCGACTCCACACATCCGCTACACGCTGACCTAACTTCTTGTTGTTCCAATCCCTTAACTAGATCAGGATATCTTTGTGTTCCCTCTAGAATAAACAATTATCGTAACTCCACAGTATCTTCCTCAGCACGTATTCTTGTTAACAAAGAACAGGTCTTCACAGACTTCGTTAACATTTAACAGTTTTGGGATTTAAATCTTTTTTTTCATTGTTATTTTATTTTCCCCCTTGATCCAAACTGTATATTTTTAACTGAAATGTGGGCTTCATGCTTGCAGAAGTTTTAACAATACAGTACAATACAATTCCGGTCCGTTCAGATGTCACCTTCAAAAATGTCTTTGCGCCGGATATTGTATTATTCTAACAATAGAATTCAGTTGAAAACCTTCGAACACAACCTGTCTTTCTTAGGTATACCTGTTAAGCAGAATATTTTTAATAGGCATTTAACGAAAGCGAAATCTGAGTTAAGGGCTTTTTTACTCTATGATTGGTTGGGTGAAATTGGGACGCTCAAATCAATGGAATGAATCGTCCACTGCTTATTTTCGATACAGCACAAATGAAACAACTCATCCTGATTTCCCTGCATTACAAGTTATCAGCAGTCAATCTATAAACTCTCGAAGGTCCATAAACATATATAGAATTTGCTTTCCACATTGCTGGTTGTCTGGTCAACCAGCTGAGAAACTTCCATCTAACCAGTATCCATCTATTGTGTTCACTTGGAACCCTCCTTTGTTCCATGCCATTGTGTGATGTACAGTAGGAGAGATTCATTCCCAAGGCGCGAGAAACTGTTGTTTATTGCCCAATGCAAGCCTCGGAAATAGAGCGGAAAAAGGCAAAAAGGCAAAACAAATGTAACATCCGGTTAAATGCCAGCTAAAGTAGCTGCCTGTCACCAAATTTAAAAGGTAGTGGCAAGAATCGATCCTTGATCTTTACGACCCGAAGCACACCAGTGACAGCAAATCAAACCGTTTTATCATCAGCACTTTGCGACCTATACCTATTCAAGCTCATTCTAGACGATAGTAAACTACCGTTGTTGATTGAAACCCTGAATTCGAACCAAACAATGATGTAAGAGAATCAATCACCTAGGGTTCTCTCTAATTCAAATCACTTATAATAGAAACGCCTCAGAAAGCCTCAATATGGTCGGGGGTGGGTGTATAAGATTGCGGCTGGTCACTCCTTTTTTGCTTTTCATTTTTACTTCCTTTTATTTAATATACAAGAATACAATTTCTAAGGTCAATTCGTCGTGTATGTAGCAAGTGAAGCGTAAACTAAAAAGCTAAGAAACACTGGATAATTGTTTCGACCTGGTTGAGTTTAATCAGCAGTGCGAATCCATCGACCCAACTGGGGATCGAACGCAGGATCTCATTGGCAGAACGCAAGCATACTACCCACTCGGCCAACGAACAGCTGATAAGACCGTTTTCCATTTTCGTCTTACACGATATAGCACAACCCATCTTTGCGAACTTATTGTGGGTCACAGACACCTCTCATGTCATAACCTTGAAGGCTAGTGCTGAGAAGAGAAGTGTCTGTGACCCACAATAAGCTCGCAAAGATGGGTTGTGTTATATCGTGTAAGACGAAAATGGAAAACGGTCTTATCAGCTGTTCGTTGGCCGAGTGGGTAGTATGCTTGCGTTCTGCCCATGAGGTCCTGCGTTCGATCCCCAGTTGGGTCGATGGATTCGCACTGCTGATTAGACTCAACCAGGTCGAAACAATTATCCAGTGTTNTCTTAGCTTTTTAGTTTACGCTTCATTTGCTACATACACGATGAATAAACCTTTGAAATTGAATCAAATTCTCCATTACTCACTTAAAAGGATACAATTTTCAGGAAGGGGGAAGCGGCCTATCAAAAAGCTGCCATTTAACACACAATGGGGAAAGTCAAGCGGTGGTGGCGGGACTCGAACACATCCCCGGGGTGATAATTTGGTGACTTTACCACCGGGCCACCGTCGCCCTTCCCCTGCACCTCGCGAAATGCTCCCATTAGACCAAGAGTCTCCAATAGCCTCTGCTGAGGAAGCTGTGCTTACTGCCTTCTCATGGCGGAGGTGTTTTCCCACCAAAGTGAGAGGACGAAAAGCCGATAGCCGGGGCTATAACCGGGTTGATGGACCAACTGGTAGTTCACCTAGGAGAGTTGGCCAAAAACCCTGATTCCAAACCAACCACATACACTCCCTCCCGGTTGTAGCAGTGGTCACCGGCTCAATTTGGTATCGAGGTGTATTGGGCATTTTGGACGTTTGACCCCGTCCGAAGGGCGTATGATCCGATGAACTGAACCCCTTCTCCAATGGATTACGGTTTTCACACATCGCCCCACTGCGTTTCGTTGTCATCTACAGTAAAATCCCCAGTTCCACAGGTTATGAAGACCACCAGATGTTTGTCCGTTCCAGGATATGCTTCGCTGGCTGCGTGCTCGATCAGGAAAGTGTTTTGGCTATTAGTAATAACTTTTTATTTGTTGAGGAACACCGAAAGGAGTTTGATTTCGACTCCTTAAGACAATAAGAAACATGGTGTGAACGAACCCAGTCTCTCAAATCATATGAGGAGATTTTTCTATATACTTCACTTACCTGATTTGTATGTGGCCAAATACTGCCGACAGATCTATCCGGCAAAGCGATCAGGCCAATGTTCTTGATCTTTCGCAAAACCGGTTCTTCCTTTAATTGGAGTAAGGCCAAATCGTACTCGAGGGTACCTGTGTGAGACAATAGTCGGGGGGAGAGAGATGGGAGCAATACCTCCTTGACGCTTATCTGCACAAATATACTTGAACCGACAACACAACCGCTGAGAGAACGACAAGGAGATGGATATTAATGTTCTACCTGTGGGCCTCATAAAACTTATGCGCCATCCGACGTGGCCACATGCCAGGGAGCCTAGACTACTCCGGGTAACTATGAAAGATGAAAAGGACTTGGAGGACGATCTTCTTTCTAGTTACCTTCTCAAAAAGTGTTTCTGTCGAAAAAGAATCTTTCCTGATAGGTTATAGATGGAACGAATGCAGCATCAGTCCGACAGTCCGACAGTCACAATCCTAATGACATGAGTGACTAAGACTAGAGTAGTCATCAAATCCAGCATCCGAAATCTGCCTATTCGAAGCAGCATAAGGAAAAGACTATCTCTGATGGATCTATCCTGGCGAAATTATAAACGTCTTCCGAATGTTGTCACGTGGAATTCTCATATGCTGAGGAACCACTGCATCAGGCTGATTCGTAAGGCTAAACTGAAATAACAAGAGGCGCTGGTTCATAGATTCATTTTTAACCCTAAGCTGTTGTATGAGCATGTTAACACCATTCGGAAGATAAAATTTGGTATACCGGCACTGAGCAGCGCTGGAAGAGTTGCAGTCACTCCAACGGAAGCAGCTGAAATGCTAAAAACTTAGTATTCCGACCTTTTTTGCTGCACCGCAGGTTGAAAGTCTACAGCCTCCTCCTCGGTTGCATCACCTTCCATGTCCTTCGCTGGCCATTTACTGCTGAAAACGTCAAAGCAAAACTCATGACTTTGCGAACAAATGCAACCTCACATGCTGACAATATACACCCAAAGTCCTTGATCTTTTTGACGAATGACTTTTCCGAATCGCTAAGCAGTCTGCTCCAACGAATGTTCGATCAAGCAACACTCCCACAATCGTGGAAACAAGGAGTTATTTCGCGCATATACAAAAGTGGTTGTCGTAGGGACCCCGCTAACTACCGACGTGTAACCCTGCTTCCGTGTTATCGAAAATCAAGGAGTCAATTTTTGCAGATTCTCTGATGGAACATCTCGAAAGATCCAACATTCTTTCGACAGCTCAACACGGGTTCAGGCGAAAGCGATCCTGCTCCACCAACCTGCTTTTTGTTCTAGATGAATGGACTAAAATAGTTGACGAAGAAAATGCCATAGATGTGATTTATCCCGACTTCTCGAAATCATTTGATTTGGTGAATCACCAAATTTCGTTACAGAAGCTCTACAATTACGGCATCCTATATTTCGTGTTTGATTGGGTTAGAGCATTCCTCCAACAACGGACCATACTAGTTCGTGTTTTTGATTCCATATCCGGATCCATCCACGCCACCCGCGGTATTCCGCAAGGGTCCGTACTCAGTCCCCGTCTGTTCCTCATATTCATAAATGATCCACCGAAAGTGCTAGGTCCAAAAACAATATTACTTGCAGACGACGCCAAAAGCTGGAATACAGTAATATAACCCGGAGTCTTTCTAACAGTTCAAGAATCATTTAACGCAGCTTATCAATGATCTAAGCAGAATGACATTGAATTCTAAATGCAAAGTCTTATCCCTACACCACAAGAGACGATTCTCGTATTTCCTCGGAAATAAGCAGCTACCACATACTGCAAATGAAAAGAACTTAGGCATTGTTGTTCAAGAGGATTTTAGCTGCTCTATCAACTGCGCTAAGGCTTCGTACGCTGCTGTAAAGACAGCCGAGTCTTTGACCGGTTTGAATCAGCAGTGTTCCCACGTTTGCTATCAGTGTACATTCGACTGTACACAGTACGCCACCCAAGCTTGGAGTCCATTGTTGCAACGTGATGACAAGATGCCCACAAAGGACGGCCACCAAGATGGTCAAGCGATTGCACTACCTCACCTATGAGGAGAGATTACGATCATTGGGACTATATTCTGCTCAGCACTGTCGAATTTGGGTAAACTTGCTTTTGACGTATCATATACTGCAGAACCCAAACCATCCATGTCGGCCGCTGCTAATGTTCTCGAACAATTTACACCTTAGTTACTGATTCCAAAGTGTCGACTGGAATGTCAGCGAAAATCTTTTGCAGTCAGAGTATGCAGTTCTTGGAACACACTTGCATCTCACGTCGTTTGTGCCCCAACTATTGAATCTTTCAAGCGGAGACTTGATGAAACCTTGGTACACCGCACATTTCTACACCACTAAAAGCAAACGCACGTTCATTGAAGCTTAATTCTCTTTTATCTCTTACCTGGAACATTTTGCGAGTTTGTTTTCGCCGTGAAGCAATTCAACTGTGTAAATATTCTATGGGGACAAGAGAAGCATGAGCTTTTAAGCATTTCATTAGAACAGAGAGAAGACAAATACTGCGAGATGTTAACATTCCTTTTAATTTCTTCAGTCGCTACAACGTAAAACTTAGTTATCAAAAACTTGCTTCTATAAATAACAGATTGTTTTACGTTGTAGCGATTGGAGAGATTAAAAGAAATGTTAACATCTCGCAGTATTTGTCTTCTCTCTGTTCTAACGAATTGGATAAAGGGGACCCAATGTTTCAAGATTTTAAGCATTTCCCATAATAAAACTTTGACTTAGGATCGGAATCCAAGAAAACGGGGCTCATGAGTCACAACCTCCAACTGAAGCAAAATTTGCATTGAAACAGTTTGATGTTTTCACAAACACTCACAACCATTTGCTCAAAAAGGTTTATTTCCCTTTACCTCACTCAATGAAATGGCCCTTTCATCATGATCGATTTCGATATTTTTATCACGAATTGTTTGCGAAAGAAATACACTTAATTTTGACAAATACCATCTTTTCTGAGACAAAATAACCATAATCTATATATACAACTCGTATTGCATCAAACAGATCGAAAGTGATGTTTTCCTTGACACCTTCAGTTAGGCCACCATGTGCACATCTTTGGTAGGAGGTAGATTATTTAACCGTGAACGGGTAGAAATCATTTTACTGAATAAGCGGTCGCGGACGGTCGGATGCAATGCCTGTTAAAAAAAGCCTATTAAAAGGCATCATGACCGGTGCTAATCGGACTTGCCAACAGATGAGGCCACGACCCTTACCCTCTTTCCCTTTAGGTAGCTCCTGTTTATGATGAGTACATCGTCCAGAAAACGGCTGAGCGGTAGTGCGGAAGCCAATTTGTACCATGTGACCAAGATTTGTCCATGAAGCCGATGAGAAATTCGCTTAAAACCAAAATTAATATTGATAGTTAATCGCACTAATTTAATGGAAATTTATATAAAGAACCACGCAGGCATCCCTAGTATCGACGATCTGCAGAACGAAATCGTGCATACTGGCCTGATCGAACGCTGTTTTATTGGTAAACACCCATCCAAGGCTGCACATCGATCAAAGAGCCCATCAACACAAGTGACTATATGATAATACGAACGGTCGTATGACTATTCCAAGCTCACCCATCATCATCTGACATGTTATTCGTTGCGTCACACCTTGTATCGTGGATCAGATAGTCCACGTAGCGAGTTTTAACGCACACGAAATGACTTGTTGCATTGGTAGCATGCTGTTTGATGTACGTGTGTAGTGCTGCATGAAATCGGGTGCTTGTGCGCTGTCTGATAGTTTCAGGTCTATCAAACCAACGCTCTTGCAGACTGTGTGTGTGCGTGTGTGGGGGGAGTACATCGGATAGACATAGAAGGACGAGACAATGTGGTCATGTAATGGAGTCAATATTCACAAACTTTTGATGCCGATCGTAATGATAATACGTGTCACTAACCGGGTACATAACGCGGATGATGGAATATCTCTTTCACATGATAGAATGTTTGAAGTTTGACCTGACCGAACACGTAGTTGAATAGGCGGTTCCACACTCCTTTCACACGCTCGATCATTGAGGGCTGAACGCATTTCGGTGGATGACGGAGAGACATAGCGACGAAGATAGAGGAAAGGAGAGAGCGATGTCACGATCCATAAACAACGGTTCAACCGAAAAATAATCGGCAAACAAGCTCGTTTTCAGTGTCTTAATCATGCCATTACAACACAATAAATATGACTAGTACCAGAGAAGGATTTACAAGGAAAAAGGTGAGGGAAAGTAATTGACATATTCAAGAGTTTGTTTCATAATTAGTCCCCAATTATCACTTGCTCCGATGTTTCACTTGTCGGCAATCCGGCCATGGGAGCTTGAGTGCTTGCACAAATTGTTTCTGAGCACACAGAGGGGGGTTGTGAAGACGGATGGAAACTGCCTCCGCTATGGATAGAATGCGAAACCGCACGTGTCTAAACCGTCTCGTCTTAACTCTATACAGGAGTTGAAACGCTTCGGTCACGTTTACAATGTGATTAGTGTCAACAAGGTGCGACACGACGGCACTTGTGATTGACTTAATTGCTCCACTTCGCAACCACGCAGGTGATGCTCACGGATGCGCTCGGACAGACGCCTGGTCGTGCGGCCAACATACTTTGCTCCACAGGAACAAGTGAAAGAGTAAATACAGAAAGAGGTGGCAGAATCGGGCTCTCTATCCTTCAACCGTAGATACACCAGCGGGCTAGATGTGAATCGAGTTTGAAGCTTAGCCGCTTTGTTGATGGCATTTGAAAACCTTCTATGCACAATCTCTGCCAAGGTGTTACCTTTAAATGGTAAAGAAATGTACACAGACTTCTTTTCAACAGGAGTTCTCCAATCGGCATGTCCTTCGTGAAAAATTTCCCAACTCTATTGACCAAATAAAGTATGAGATTTTATATAAGTTGTCATTTTGAAAACACAGCGATGTCGGTCCAGATGAAAATAAGCCGACGTTTCGGTTACCGTGGGTAACCTTTATCAAGGCGATTTAACAATCGAATCATTGTTAAATAGGCCTACGTCAATCCTGTTACTTTCGATACAGATACACAAATAATCAATTGTTTCGCCGATCGAAACATTCGTGAACAGAGATGTGACATCTAGCGAAAACATTTGGCGATCTTTGATGTTTAAGCCACTCAAGACGTCAAGGAGACCGGTTGTATCCTTGAGGCTATGCTGGATTAATGCCATCCTCACCGGTTCCAGAAGACGAGCCAACCATTTGGCTACCGCATGGTAGGGAGAGTTGCATATGTCCAAGATTGGCTTGAAGGGAACTCCACTCGTATGTACTTTGGGCAGCCCATACAAACGTGGAATCGTAGTCCCTGTTGGTCGAATCCGTTCAAAAGTGGTGGTGTCTATAGAGCCCTGTTGTTTAAGTTTTCGTAATGTGGTAGAAAGGGCCTTCTCTATTTGGGGTATCTTGTCATTCTCGTGGGCCATTTTTGTGAACTTCGATTCATCATTAAGAATTGTCGCTACCTTCCCGACGTAATCTGATTTATTAAGACGATGCCAGATCCCTTGTCCGCTTTCGTGATGATAACTTCCTTGCTCCATTGTAACTCTCTTAGCTTTTTAGATGTTGGTCCGTTATTAATCCATTGGTCAATTATTTGGCACTCTGACATTGATAAAAAGTGTTTCGCTGTTCCGCTTCCAAACGAGATGAAAGACACAAGCCTGCTAACTCAGCACAAAGATCTTCAAACTCAACCTTCTTATCTAATTGCCTGAATTTTCTCCCCGAGCAGCAAAACTTTGGCCCCAAGGATAATAATTCTATCAACTTTTTGTCTACGGTTACACTAGAAACATTATGGACAAATCTATCTGGATTCGTTGCGAACTCACTCATCGGTTTTGGGGAATTCAGGCGTTTCATAAGAAGGGCATGCTTACGTTCCACTTGTTTTTGCACAATCGATTGAACGTAATCCTGAAATGTCTCTCTTTCATCCACCGAAAATTTCCCGAGAACACGCGCTTAAATCACCAAGCTTCTATCTAAATTCATTTGATGGTTACACACAGTATCACGTTCGTTGAGAGCTTGACGACGTGAAACGTTAGAAATATGTATACGATTCCGTTGCAGAATAGTCCAGTACTGTTTCGGGTAGTTTGATTTATCAACACAAAAAACCAGGAAATGAATGAGTATTGGCCAACGCCAGTTTCGTATGGAACTTGATATACACGTTCAGGTCCTTTAGTACGATGAGGTCTTTGGCTTGTTTCAAATGTTTGAATGCAATGAAGGTCAGCTCACCTCGATCTCAACCCGAAACTGCCGCCTAACAAGCACAGTAACGATCAAATATAAAAGGCTCTGGGGCAGTCGAGATGAGAAAAAATCAGGTCTCATAAGCGTAGATCATTGTATTGCGAGATAGGTTGTTACACATGCATTCGCAGATATCGGAGGAAACACAACTCGCCAAGATTGAAAACGTAATGTTTTACTTTCTCCAAGCGTGATGATACCTCGGACCTTTTTGACTGTCAAATTTTGTTTATTGTATCCTGTTAAAGGGTTACTGGGTCTTTTGGATATCATCCGGGGCTTGATGGATTAATATGTCTCATCTGTTGATATTGAAATTCAAAAACAACGCCAACGAAATGCGGGAAACGTTTTGTGTTTTGTGACTTACCCGGAGATTATCCCGAGCCAACCGAACGTGCCACATTTTTGGGTCCAGGTAACTGGAAAATCAAATGCTTCATTAAGATTGCTAACAGTTTTATTTCAGCAGAACCATAAAAATATATTTCATGTGAGTAATGGAGAATTTGGTTAAATTTCAAATGGGAATTCGTCGTGTATATAGCAAATGAAGCGTTAACTGAAAAGCTCGGAAGCACTGGACAGCTGTTTCGACCTGGTTGGGTCTCGTCAGCAGTGTGAATCAGTCAGGTTGTGAATGTTTCCAACCGAGTCACAACCCCGGAGGCTAGTGCTGAGTTGAGCAGGGTCCGTGGCCCGCAACAAACTTTCAAGGGTGTTTGTGCTATATCGTGTAAGAGGAAAATGAAAAACGGTCTGATTAGCTGCTCGGTGGCGTAGTGGGTAGCACGCTTGCGTTCTGCCCATGAAGTCCCGGGTTCGATCCCCAGTAGGGACGATGGATTCGCACTGCTGATTAGACTCAACCAGGTCGAAACAGCTGTCCAGTNGCTTTTCAGTTCACGCTTCGTTTGCTATATACACGATGAATTCCCATTTGAAAAAATATATTTACCGCCACAGATGTTAGTACAGATAATAATGCATACAGAAGTAAACAAATGATTCATTTACGTCTTGTTGTTATTGTTGTTCCTGTGGAACAACGTTCATAGACCACACGGTCAGGCGTTTGTCCGAACGAATCCGTGAATACTACCCAGTATGACTAAATACAGGAATGATTAAGTCACTCACTAGTGTAGTGGTTTCACATCTGGTTGAAAGTAATCACTCTGTGAATGTGACTGGGGCATTCCGTCCCCTTTAATGGGTTAGTGGTCGACCAGCAAGGCAGGTTGGATGCCGTATGCTGGCCACAGTGCAGATGCTAAAGCTCCCCTGGCCCACCCCCACATACACCAACGATCGGATGACCTAACAATTGTCATCACAATTACTATACAATTATATCATCCACTTTGAACTTAAGTAATCATTGAGAATTCCGCATCCGGTCCGAAGCCGAGATTAGTCCCAGATAACGTATGAAGTTAATTTTCGTATAAACTAAAATATCACTTGAGCCTCAACTGTGCTGGGAGTGTATCAAAAAAGGATGTTATTTAAACTATCTAAATAAGCATTAAACTCTTGACGGATTAAAAGAGATCACACAAATAGCCGTGATCGAGCCTGATGGAAACACACCTGATTGAGACCAATGTGGTTGCATGAGTAGCAAAAGAGATGGTGATGGTGATGTTCGTGATATTAATTCAGTTAACTGAACACAACTAAATAAAACATACCTCTACATGAATGTGCTATGATAATGAGTTGCTCTCAGTAGAAGGAAGAGACACTTTCGTATGCTGTTCGTGACAATACTGTTAGCAGTATACAAATCAAAAAACCGTTGAATATATTAACTATCCCATTCTTCCTTTCGGCTATTATCCAATCCACAACTATTATACACTTCTGGTCACTTCTATTTATCCCTGTGTTATAATGTAACCATTCACATTTTTAAGTATCCGACTGTGATGCACTAACACATTGTGCTGGAATTTCCTTTCATGTATGATCCATGTCTAATATAACTGAGCTTGGAGTTTGTTTTCAAGGTGAACGATATAAGGACGGTAAACAGAGTCAGTCATACGTTCCCAATTAATGTGCAAATGCTATCTATGTGACTGGGCGGATTCATTCGAAAAGCTCCTACTTCATGTGGACGTGCACACGGACCTCCAATAACAACAACGAAAACAACCCTAACGCTGCAAACCTGCTCCTCCACCTATCTGATGGCAGAAATGAAATTAACTTCGAACATCTGAATCTAGATCAGTCTGTCACCTGCCCACCAACTAAGAGTGTAAGGTAGACAATTAACCCAAAAGATTTCTCGATGCAAAAGTACTGATCAGACCATCCACAAAATGGCCGATATCACTCTCAGTTGTGAAATCGTTTGATAAAATATCGTACAATGTTCTTAGAGTTAAGAATACCCATGTGAAACGGTGATGGACTAGCAAGGCAATCCACTACAGGGCGATCCTGGTCAAATGGCCGGTGGTTTAGGAAGCTGAAATGTCTTAATTATCCAATGCAAAAGCCACTTACTGGCGTATTATGGAACGCTGTGCTATAATGAGTCACTAGGGAGAAACTGCGATAATAACATTGCAACACAAACGATGAAACTGACCAACGCTAGGTCGCTTTGATTTCAATCTCAGTCATATGACCGGTTGTTAGTCTTCAGTCTTCAGGATTGAGGGCAGAGGGCAGGGTGCCCGTGTAAGCCCCATCACCACTGGG
>UZAN01045516.1:0-12348 GCA_900618425.1 Echinostoma caproni
GTGATTGGTGTTCCGAATTCCGTGCGTATTACTACTACTACTTCTACTACCATTACAAATATTTCAAGAATTGAAGCCTTCTCTACGGTCTTCCCGACCCGTTATTGTCGAAACCTTCTTTATCATTGTTGAATCTACCCTAACCGCAGATCATATAAAGAGTTTTCTGAATCTTCGTCCGAGAACAACTTGGTGTGCCTCGTTTTTTTACCTTTGCTGCGACCTCCCTATGGAATGCCCTTCCTGAGGTTTTAGTCAGCGTATCTAGCAACGGGGTCTTTTGACTTCCTCTTGACCGTCATGTAGGTTTATCTACTCTGCTCCAATGAAAGAAAATTTAAAAAACATTTTGAATTTATACGGGAGTTCTCAATTTTTCTTTTGACTTCTCGCCTCGAGCGAGGAAGGCTACTAATACCTTTTCAGTACTCTCTTTTGTTGAAAAATTCGAACGAAAATAAAACACATTTTTTCATGGTCTCGCGACATAAGAGTAACGGTCTCTAGCCCGTGAATTGCTTCAGCACTTCAAGACTTAGCTGAAAGTTAGCACCTTTGACAGTACCACTTTCCGCACCTCTGCTACATAAGGACTGCAACTGGTGCCTCCACAATGATTTTCGCTCCCTGAAGAAATCATTGTAAAACGTGCAATAATTTGGAGAACAGGGATAAAATATCTAAAAGCGATTTGGGAACACGACAATAAAATGTTTAAAGGACTCAGATGTAATCTCTGTGAATCGTTAAGAAGTTCAACACTTAGAATGGTAAGCACTAAAAAGTTTAGTGCAAAATGTGTGAAATATCGATAGATATTTCATTAGTATTCATGCCAAGTGGTTAGGTGACCAACTAATGACCTGGGTGTCCCGGGTTCAAACCGCTCATTGCCGCCCATCTTCCCTTTATCCCTAATTTACCCAGGTAGCCTTTTAATGGCCGCAGACCCCTTCTTGAAAGTTGGCTGTAAATTTGTATATCTAATAGATTAAAAAAGGAAGTAAAAAGACAGTTTTTATTTTTATGTAGCGGGAGTAGCTCACATATTTCAAACCAAGCGCGCACGTTCCGCAAGCTATCGCAATCGGCAGATTGCTATGTATCGTTAAAGACAAATTGGCAATCTCCGAGCATAAGTGAAGCTATTCAATAGGAATTTTCCTCCGTGGCTTCGAACGCACAGAAAAGTAATTAGACAGTTGGGGAGGTCCTTTTAAAGCGCTTCATTTTGTTCTTGAGCTATCACTCGGACGGGCAATTCGCACCCATCCGTCACGCCGTGTTCAGCACAGCTTCAGCGTTCTCTGCGGCGTGTAAGTAATGTTGGTGTTCTTTCCTTCAATATCATAAAAATATTCTATTGCTATGTATTTCGTGAGTCTGAGCATAATAAAAAACATGATTACAAATTGCGTCGAGCTGCGATCGCTAACCGGTGGAACGTCCCACGGGCAGGCATTTGAAATAGTATCTCCATAGTAGATCAGGATATCGCGATACGCCGTGTAGTGCTGCATTGCACCTGCGACAGAGTGCAGATTGAAATGGGTTACCATCAGGTACATGCATGTAACATAGTACGTCCATGAAAACGCGTGGAGAGTACGATGCAGACTTGTTTAGTTGAAATCAAATCAGATTCCAGGCTCGGTTCAACGAGATTCCAGGTTGTAGCGCGAGTGAGCGTCGGTCTTCCACTGTGCGTCTGTCTTTCGGTATTTTGGTACTTCAGTTCACCAGCATTAGATTGCCTGGAATCGTTTATAGTTTTTCCATCGATCATTCTCTATTTCAGTTCAACCGTGTTTGGGTTGATTAGTCAATGTCACCCAACTATTCAACCCCATAAAGGTTCCAGTAAATCTCGTTTGGAGACGGCCAGTGTGTGATGTGACACCGGACTCACTGCTGCAATAAACGGTTGCCCATTAAAAACGGATAAGTTGCCCCGTACTAAAGAAGCATCTGCATATCCATTGGTTATTAGTTTAATAGAGAGCAGAGGATTTGGAGAGAAGAGTATGCATAGGGGTGGGGGTGGGGCTTGATACAAGTGAAACATTACTTAGGGGCAAAGTGTTATGCTGCTACGTTTCATGTGCAAATTGAAATCTAAGATGAAAAGACTAATAACCATTCTTCACATTGAGTAATTTGCGCGACAAGCAGAGAGGTCATAAAATAATCCATACTCCAAGTTTATGGCAGAGTTCATCTTTTAACTCTTCGCTATGTGTAAATCCGCAACCTAAGGTACCGTTGAATTTCGGTAAATGTCCTTAAGAGAAATTATGTTACAATTCCAAGCATTTTGAAGGATAAAACGACGTTAATTCATCCTACGATCAGTGTTCATAGTCTATAAGAATCCTTTCGTACACAACGCAAGAAGTTATGTCACCGTAATCATCCCACAGCGGAATACGGTGTATGAAGCTTGACTGATAGCTGCCAAAAGAAGTTATGTAATGATCTGAAATTTTCACAATTAACTTGACTGACAATCTTTACAATGGGGCATAAGCTAACCAGAAAAAATATATTTTCCAGTCAACCGGAGGTTGAGAAAACGGGCATAATCCCCTGAAGAATTACCGGTTGGCAACTGTAATACTGCCTGAGCTTTAAAATTAGACAAAAAGGATGCAACAGTCTACCAAATTCAACGTATTTGACAGTTTTTTTAGAGAAAGAACAAATTTGGTACAGCAATATCATCATTGTATTTAATAATACATGTGAGAGGAACCAAAATATCACAAACGTGTGCGAAAAATAATGGGATAGCACAGCTTGAAGAACGCGGGAGTTTTTTGATTAAGCTTTTAAATGAAACAGTCTTGTGTTTGGATAAGCCCACGGTACAAGCATTTGTAACGCATCATTCAATCACTATCTAACAAGCGTGAAAGCCGATACATATGTATACAGCTTCATGTGGTTTCTCGATAGGGACATTTGGGGTACTCGCGTGAGCTCTTGTGAACCGACTCTCGTTATACATCTTGCAAACCATCCCTTTCGGCGCGGTACTACTATTGGCTTATACTCGCTTTTATATGTACTATTACAGAAAGTAACCCTAAAGAGAACCACAACTTATTTCTGCATATTGTGCGGTAGTTAATTTTTAAGGCAACACTTTGCAAGGCACTAACAGTTTCCATAATATATATCGCCTTAACAAATCACTTCCCCAAAACTCACATGGAATCAATATTTTTCTTTTTCTTTCAGGTGATTTCTGTACCTGATTGCTACTTTGATAGCGGATGACTAGTTTGATATACCCCAGAAAGCATTCCTCCAACTCTATGCTACGATGGGGTATCTTAATGAGACCGAAGCTGAAGAAGAATCTGCAACTCATTCCTCCAGGTTAAACTCTGAAAATACTCCCCTGGAAGCTGCCAATCCAATGAGACCAGGTACGTAAAACTATCAAACAGAGGACATATGATTTTTTATTACACGCCTTAATGCGAACAGCAGACGGGATAAATCACGAGGACCTGCTGTTCAGTGAGAGAAGCGGGCAACCTATGACCCGGGACTTCGAGTGGTGAAACACATAAGGCCCCACTAGGTTAGGCGTGGTATTGAACCGGACGACGGCAAAGCCGCCTATCACTATAGCGTATCATACCCAGCGATAATTGCTGGTGTGAATTCGTTGTTGCAGTGATTTTTCTGTTGGCATTCCATAGCACCATGGTGTTAAACCGCTCATTGTACCCCATCAATATCTAGCCAGACATTCAGATGGCTGTCCTTCATTCCAAGAACTTTCTCCACATGAAAATTCTTAGAGCAAAACTGAGAACACGGTGTTACCGTGTACACCGTTAACACCACCATCATGACGAGAGCACATCTTGACGTGGTGTAATGACCTGTGCACCTCTGACCCAACGAGCTACACAGGATGGCTTTTGTCAAGCCGACTAGAATTGGCGTTTCACTCGGCAAAAATTGATCCAAATAAATGGGCCTCCTATTCGCTTCCCCCGCTGCCTTGCGGCTAGGTTCTTGTCAGAACTAAAGGCTTTGGTTGAGAACCCCAATCGTTCTCCTTCCTAGTGACTGGACACCCTAGCGATACCCGTCCATCAAACCCCACTGAATATGCATTGCGAGTTTGGCAGCGATCAGTGAAGTTTGCTTCCCCGTATATCGCTGTACGATGATGCTGACCGTTAACACCAAAGTTTGTTCTTCAGTTCAGTGAATGACACCCGGCTCTTTTTTAATAGTTAAACTTCACTAAGTACTAATTTGAAGAAATAGGCCAGAATAACCCGTATTACTTGACGCATCAACCCAGATGCAATGAATACAATGAAGCTCCTGAGTACAACGGTACCCAGAAGGTAGGCATTGATGCACGCTAACAGGCGCGTCCTCTGGTTGTGAATAGGAAGATACCCCCGCCAAGATTTAACTGCGAATAGGTCACGACTGGCTGACATTAAGCAATAGTGAACAAACAGCAGCGTTACTATCAGGATTTGGGAAGGGTGGTTAACAGGTGGGTCACTCGTCTTTCCGCAAAAACCACAAGCCCCCTGAAGGTTCCGTGACAAAGCCCAAGGTGACTGATCTTTTATAAATAGTCACTAACTCCCTTACACACAAGGTGGGGGTAAAAGAGAAAAACGAATAATTACCTTGCCATTAGCTGACATCCAGGGCCGTCAGAAATCTAGTTAATCGCCGTTCACGGTTGTTGCTACCGGTCGCTTTCTTTGGGGCTCATGGTCACCTGTGTCTGACTACCTGAATAACGTCACCGGCATTCATGGAACTGTAGCTCCACATACTGTTCCCGTGCCTTGTGAGTTAGACTTTGAATAACCGAAGGCTCCGGATAAAACTTCCTAAAAAGATCCGTAACCCCTTCTGGGCGATCGGGAAGTACGCTGCTTCGTGTGTCATCGAGAACGTCGTCTTTTACCAAATTCGCAAGACTCTTAAGGGCTATTGCATTCATGAAGCTGACTCATCCTGCCACACGAGGTAACAGCGTAAAAGTAAACGAGATATAATCGACGTACTGAAGTTGGAAAATTCTTTGTCGGAGGAAAATCTTGTGTTTAATAGACGAATTGTTAGCTTGTTAGCTAGGCATGTAATTAACTTGTTAGCTATCATACAATGCTTTATCAGTCATCGCACAATAATTACAATCGTATGAGGCCGTGCGCTTGATAGTGTATAAACAATGTATAAACAATTCAGGTTTTATCAAATGGAATACATTCTCTTTCAGAAGTCCGGTGATAGTTAATTTTATCAAATTTTCCTTATTCGCCCCTTTCAGTTCTGTTTGTGCAGGATTTTTTATTATCAGTGCTAAATACTGCTAGCCTCGGAGTAGTTAGGACATGATTGAGCAGAGGCTTTGTAAGTAAGCCATCCTCATCTCCACATTTATTTTGGTTCATCACCTCTATTTATTTTACAGCTCAAATGTGGAAACGAGCCCTGAAGAAACTGCAATCAGTCGATTTGGATCCATGGCTAGACTTCCAGACCCACCAGATTCCTGCACAAACGGCCATTAGACACCGTTACAGTGTGATCAAGAAAAAATGGGTCGTTGATGAGATAGTGATCAAAATCGAAAACGATCCGTTTGATCGTGGAGCAATGCGTGAATGTTTCCGTCTGTACGTTCCATCTGCTTGATTCCATCTGTTATTGCCCTAATTCCTTTTCCCGTTTCAATAAGAGTAGTTATATTCATACAGTTGGTGATGTTGAAGCCAGACTATAATTTTGATAGAGATTTCGTATACCCTTACTATTCAGCCATGTGCTACATCACATAAACTAACTGAATAATTGGCCCCCTAGTAATAGAGCGAACACTACACGAAATGAATGTGCTTCTCAACTGATGGCTAGTCCGACAGTACAGCTCAATGCATAAACGCTTGGTCTGTTTATTACGGTACATACCTGGTCGCTTCATCGTTGTACAGCGTAATGCAGTGAAACGAACTTAACTGGGTTGTGCAAAATGGCTTTTCATAGATTTCGTAACAATACAACCGTTTTCTCGTCATCGTACAACAAAATACAGTGAGCCAAGCTGCACCTATTTCTTTCATGTTCATAATGCGCAAAGTAGATGAACAGGAATTGAGCCTATTTTGAAGCAGTGAGAAGTAGGGGAACCTCTATGACCAGCAGTGTGTGATACTGCAAACATTCGGTTAGTTTCTTCGGTAAGAGGCCGGAATGGGGTGGGGACCAGGGTAAGTATATTCACATCCGTTGTTGATGTATTAAGCATGCAACGTTGTAATGCATCGGCATTTTAATCATGTGCTCTAAGCTCTTGGTGTATATCACCAATCCGACCGAGCTTGTTAGCGGCATTATATACTTTATCTACTGTTGGCCCCCATCTAGTCATTTTCCGGTAAGGACGAAACTTAGTGAGCAAAGTACACCGAGTTCTGGCACTTACTACCCTGTCCATACGCATAATATTTTCCCCAGGAAAAAACTCCCGCAATCTGGATCGCATGTCAACGATTGGCAGTACGCATCGAACTATGTAGCTAAACGTTATATCAACAATGTGGATAAACAAGTCTATTTTGATGATGTGCGTCTGCAAATGGAAGCCAAGCTTTGGGCCGAAGCGTTCAATCGACAGAATCCACCGAAGAAAGTGAGTTAGATGCCCCTAACCATCGTGTGACCCATGCAACACAAATATGGTATGGTAATTCGCTCACATACACACAGTCTGTCCCCAGACAAGTGTGAAATATATATAATTCGCTCTCTTCTACCAAGTCCTTGTCACACTAGGCCTGGTGGTGAACCAAACATGTTTTGTCTTTTGTTTCATTTTTGACGGGAATCCTACGTTCGTCTTTGCGTTCTTCATGCACCTCAGCGTGTTCATTAAATATGATTTAACTTTAGTATTCTTGAAGTTCTTACCATATGACATAAGTAGTATCTGAACGACTGGACAGAAGTTCCCTGGAAATAGAAAAATTGAGCGAATCCACTTTGCACTTGTTTTCGACAACGTCTTTCAGGTGGACATTTTCCAGTTGTCGGTTTTGGAGTTGAATGGCGCTTACACACACGGTTGTGACCCAGTCGATGGAGGTGCAGGGGACTCTCCGTCAGCGTCCGTTCGGTCAAGCTGTTTCTATCATGTGGAACGGTACATGGAAGGCGAGTATCGGAAGTATAACTCGAATTCGGGATTTGTGGATGAACAGTTACGGAACACGCCTCAGGTGAGAATCACCCATTGATCAACCTAATAAGTAAAGAATATCATCAGCTTCACTAATAGGGCTACTTTCAAATTTGCAACATTTCCTTATATGATGCTTTTCATTCCGTTTTCTAGACTGAAGTTTGTGGAGATTTACAGCTACTTTTGTAAATACCCCAAGTGAAATGCTACTGGTTTCTTCGTGATGCAGAGTCGACTTCTGGTATAGATCTGTAAGCAGATGCTTACGTTTCTCAGTTGCCATCAGGTCACTAGTGGTAGAAGTCGTAACCCGGACTCATTTCCAAAGTGCATATAGCTTTCTTTATTTACTCTTACAGGGTTTCGAATAGAGACCTCTAAGAAATGAACCGTTCGTTTCAGAGGGTAGCAACGTGGTAACTGTTCAAATCGATTGTGGTGATGATTGAGGTTATCTGACTCCGTTAACCCTGTTCAACTTGGGTGTTATATTGCTAAATGTACTTAATGGTCTCCGTTTTTTAGTATTGAATGGAATGCTAAGTACGTCGCTTGTCTGGTCGATCTTTACAACCGTTTAGGTAGATGTTTTTGCTTCTGGTTAGTATATTCCGTCCCTTTGACTCCGCTCTCAACATTCCAATCTTCATTCTGCTCTTCTGTCCGAATGGGCGGTTAAAGGATAGCAACCAAAACCGGCGCACGAACGTGAACGGTCAATGTTTGTGAAACTGAAACTACTTATTTATCTTGAGACAGCCGTGATCAAAATCGCTTATTAATTTCCCATACCAGTTTCACTTGCTCCCCATCCAGTGTTGTTTTTAAGCAGACATCATCGTACAGCGGAATACAGTAAAGTGAGCTTCACTGATAAACTTGGTGCACTCAAGGCAAGTGAGAGCGTGCAAGGTGGATAGGGATTAGGCCCATTTTGATGTCGAAGGAAACAAACCGACTCTATAGCCAACACAAAGTACACAGTCTAACGGTGCATACATACCTTCTCAAGCATTCTGATCGGATAAGAAATGGAGAGGAACACCACTGCTGTCTATGCGTTGTCATGTCTTTCAGTTTCTCCGGTCAACTGGTTACGGAGTTTTTGGACCACACCCTGGGAAACGAGACACTTATTATGCCTACCTAATCGCCTCATCTCCACGTCTGTTGAGCTCCACATTATTTTCTGTATTCCTTAGCGATTGCTGCTTCGCTCCCTCAGTATCTGAACCAGTTGCCATAGGTTGTCTACTCCCACGCCCTGTAGTTTACCCTGTGACTATCTCCTTCCGACCTCTCACCTGAATTAGACCTTTATCAGTGTGAGCTACCGCGAAGTATTTTATGCCCCGAAGTCTTGGATGCTCATTCGGAAAACCCTCTGTCGCATCTGTTCCGTTCTTCCTCTCACTCACGTACGAGATGCTTCTTTTTTGCACCACCCATGGGATGTCACTGCGCGTTCAACTAGTAACGTCAGCTAACCATAAGCCAGCAGATTATCAAGACCGGAATCTTTTTAATATAACCGCAATTAATGTTCCCAATCTATGAGATCGGCCAACAAACTGCCTTAACCAGAACACTTGGCCTTTTCAATTAAGATGTATGTGGTGTCTCCGAAACGCGTATACAAGACCTTACTTCAATTACCACCTGCTGATCTCCAGATCCGACATTATCCTCACGCTTCACTTTCCGTGTGTCAGTCGATTCGGCATCTGACGTTCGCCGTGGTGCTGACGTCGGGACTGCACCAGGTACCAAGGCTCGGCGATTAATTCTTGACTGGATTCGTCAGTAACCGACTACGCGCTGTACGGCTCGACGGTTCAGTACGGGTCAAAAGCTACAGAACGAAGCGGTGGTGCTTATAAGTCGTGTCCGTGTATCAACCAGCCGATCACAGTGCACCTGAAATCGAGGATGAATTCTACAAGGATCATTCTCGACTGCTCCAAAGTGAGCGTAGCAGCCGCTGGAGACTTCAATCCTCAAGTGAGATTCCTGGATGAATCAGGAAGGTGTCGGGGTGGCCCGCAAGCAATCCCAGACAACCGCACGGACAGTGGAAATCTCCTACTTCAACTCTGTGCACAACATGGATTGTTCCTATTGAACACCAACTTTTCCCACAAGGAACGACACCGCCACACATGGATACCTCCAACTTCTTAATAGAAATAGACACAAATCGATCATATTGCCGTCGGCTACCGCTGGTGGCAATCCATTCCAGACTACCACTCTCTCTCTTTCTCTACCTTTTGTATGCCCATCTGGATAAAAGCGAAGAATGAAGAATGGAATGTTGAGAGCATAGGTACTATCTGTGGATACGAACCATGCTTTGTCACGACCCATATTCTGCCTGCATCTGGTAAATGTCCGCAACAACGACACCGGCAAAGGATACCTATAGTGCAATGTAAGTGACAGCCACAAATCGGTCTTCGAAGCGGAGCTTTTTCATCGCCTCTGAGTGTAACCACCAGCCGAAGGACCTAATTAACACTGGACGGTAAATGAGGAAGCTATCTAAATTCCGATCAAAACAACGGCGGCTTTTAGCGCGCAAACAACGTACAAAGGATGGATCTCATCGACTTATGCTTTACTAGAAGCCGACAGCGTAAACCTCCTAAATACCAGCTCAACAACAGGCTGAAGAATAACCACCAGAAGTGATGCGTAGCAAAATTTAGAGAGATGGAGAAGGTCGCGGCTATTGGTAACAGTCACAATATCCATTCCATTGGGAATATGAGCTCAAGGAAAGTAGGTGTGAGATAACTAAGAAATCCGATGGAACACTGGTTCATATCCAGCAATGCCGTCTTGAAGGATTAGCCGAAAATTTCGAGGCCTAACTCAACTGACCCGTATCCACATTGGGCCTGTCAAACCCCACATCGACTGGGTAATTACCCGTGTTTATATCAGTCCTCCATTCGAAACAGAGTTTACTCGGGAAACCAGCTACTGGCCCAGATGTTCTGTCCCTATCGGTCTTAAATAATGGAGAGTCAGTCTTAGCTTTGAAGTTGACAAAACTCTTGGGCTCAGTGTGGGAAAGGGAACAGGTACCAACTAACTGGTGTGAGTTGGTAACAGACCCTCTTGTGAAAACCACGGAGCAATTAGTTTGATTAAAATTGTCTTCAGACTTCTCGCTGGCATAGTACTCAGTCGATTGTTCACCGCAAGTGAATAGTGCACGCGTGAGAGCCAGGCTGGTTTTAGGCCTAGTCGAGGTTGTACAGACCAAATTTCAGAGCAAACATTCCTTTTGTAGACCTGCTATTTCTATCTTCCTTGATATGAGAGTGGCATTCGGCCTAATCGTCTGCTCAAAACTTGGCCTTGCCTCGAGAAGTTTATTTCAATATTCCCATCCGTTTTTACTAATAACCGAAGTCGAGTCCGAGCTTACGGCGCATTTTCGTCCGAGTTCACCACGGAGAGTGGTGTTCGACAGGGTTGCCCTCTCTCTCTCTCCGTTTCCATTTAATTTTTGAAACTGTCCTATCCTCGTGCAAGGATAGTGGCGTCGATTTACTCGCAGTTGGTGAACTGTCTGACCAGGAGTATGCAGACGACTGTGTGTTACTTAATGGAGATCCAGGTAGGTTGCAAACTTTTCTGGATAGTTTGAGTGCTAGTATAGCCAGGTTCGATATGCGTTTTGCACCTTCAAAGTGTAAAATGTTTCTACAATATTGGGTTGGTCCAGCACCCAACCTCAATCTAACTGGGGAAGTAATAGAAGGAGTGGATAAGTTTTGTTATTCGGGCAGCTATATCTCACTGGATGGACGCATCACGGATGAGGTGTCAGCTCGCATACTGAAGGCTCATTTGGCATTTGCCAACTTGAGACATCTGTGGCGCCGTCGCGACATCCGGCTGTCTGTGAAGGGTCGAGTATATGCTGCAGCAGTTCGGCCAGTTCTACTATATGGAGCAGAAACTTGGCCATTAAGGAAACAGGATAAAGATAGACTGTCAGTGTTTGAGCACCGCTGTCTACACAGCATTGCATGAATCTGATGGGGCAGCCGGATGAGCAACGCTGAGGTTAGACGCAGAGTTTTAAGTAATCGCGGTCACCCACTGGAACATTTGGTGGTTGAGACGTGCGTTGCGCATGTTACCAAATAGGTTGCCACAGCGCATAATGTTTGCCGAGACAGGCAAGGGATGAAAAAAGGTCAAGGGTGGTCAAACTAAAACCTGGCATGAGGGTGTGAAAACCCTAACCAGGACACTGGGTCATATTGGTCACATGACCGTTAGGCTCCATGGATGGGAACCCCGAGATCGTAGTAAACAGTGGTTCGAGACTGTGACATGGCTAGGTGTCGTATACAGTGGCGCTCATGCATGGACGCATTATTCTCGCAATCCCATTCTGTATGTATTCTCTATCCTCTTTTTGACTTTGCTCTCAACATTTCCATCTTCATTCTCCTTTATCCAAATGAGCAGCCAAAATAGAGCAACAAAAACCGGCGCATGAAAATGCACGGTTAATGGTTGTAAAAACTGAAAACCTAAGTAAGTAAGAAAATGCGTCTACAATGGTGACTATCGAGCAGGTTGCAAAAATTATAGCAACAAAACGTCCGAGTGATATGCCCTCAGTTTAGCACTGTTTTTCATCTGTTCAATACTATGACCCCGGTAGCAGCTAGCCGTATTGTTTTAATGTGTGCACATTGGTAGACAATTATTGCCAAAACGGTATTTGTTACAAAACGCTCATTTTTGAATAGCAAGTTTGTAGGACGCTGACCACAAACTCTTTTGACGAATTTAATGTATGGTTTTGATTTCCTGTTCGACATGAATTTTTTTTACCCAACGCTATTTTCCCGGTTCAGGCATTTAGTCATTTCACATTTGAACGTTCCGGGCATCGCTTGCTCGTGGTCGACNNNACCCGCAGATTCATACTTCTGATGGTGTCGGTTATAGCGACGGAAATTTGGGTCCACGCGGTATGGCCTTCTTCTTTCACAGTCATCGATGCAATCCCTTATGCGAGTGGTTAGGTCTGGCACCATTCGATCTGGCCCCAAGCGAACTGGCCACGGACACTCAGGCACACC
>UZAN01045517.1:0-22063 GCA_900618425.1 Echinostoma caproni
AAGGTCGTGTTTTCGGACCTCATCAGCGCCGCCAGTTTTGTGTCGTATGACAGTCCTTTGATTGACCGTATTCCTCTTCGGAAACTGCGTGCACACTCGTAATCAAATCAAAGAAGCATACAATAAAAGAAAAAAACTGGAAAAATACCTAAGGAACAAAAATAATCTTTAGCAATTTGAAAACAGCAGTTATAGAGGACACAATTGATAGTTTGTTAGGAGGGGAGAATCGATACCTGGTTATCACTTATAAGTAACGACAGTGTAAGTGACACAAATTGCGGTGACACTGTGCTTCTCAAGCTAATGCAGACTTCAGTGACCATGGTGTTTACATCAAAATTAGGTTGACTCAGAATTCATGATCCTTGCGGATGATGCCGAAATCTTTGAGTATTTCTTTATCGTATATATTCAAGTGGGCAATATGCTTGAGTTCTACCTGGGAGATCCCGGGTTCGATTCCCAGTTTGATCGATGGAGCCCAAAAGGGCCGAAACATCTGTATACTGATTTCTGGTAGNGCTCGTATATCGCCCGCTGTGTGCATGACATAATTTACTTTATAAAAGGAATAAAACCTGTATTAATATGGATGCTATTATCACCGATTGTTCTGGAAAATTGCCCTCTCTTTACATGGGGTAATCTTATAACGGGATTTCATGTATGTGATCTCTGTCACAAAGCGGTTCAACCTATTAATAGAAAGTCTACAGGCGAAAACGGGAAACAAGTTCGATCTAAGTAATGCGAGTTTTATCCATGAAATGTTCAGACCCACTCGCATTGACCAATATTTATTTTTGATGGAGATGCACGAACATACGGATTTAAGTAAGCACTCCATCTCAGTGAAATGATCTTCTCCATATTAGGTAGCACCAACTGTCAAACCTCTCTCTCTAGGTGTGCGCCGGGAGTTCGTTGAACGGAAATTAATGATGCACACCTGGGTTGAAAATGACCAAAGCGACTTTTATAAATCACTGATTTTCGGATGAGAAAAGGACAAAAAAGGGTCCGTATGAATAGCTACCGAACATGGTGCCAAAATCGCACATGAAATACCGTTTATTGAGGCGATCGATGAAAAACTCGATTGTCAATTTAACAACGTAAGACTTGTCGCCGATCACATCTATGGACGAGAAAAATTACACACACACAGACAAGGCATCGTGTACTGCCCCTCCCCTGTCTCCTCCCCCGAGCCTTCATGTGCACTCAACGCACATTTGCGTATACCAAGACTATAAATCAAAAAGTGTATACCTTTGAGTGCTTTAACCCGTCATTTGCTCAACATCGCATGGAAACCAGACCGTTCGTGATTAATGAGTACTCCTCTGAATGGCCTTTAACGACTTTCAACAATCTGGGGGTCCGTGGGGCAGACGATTTTATGATTGCATAAGACGTAACTCGCAAAAGAGGTTTGTTAATATGAAATTTGATAGTATATTGTAGTTATTCCTTGATGAATCATCTTTCTTATAAACGTGCTACAGTGTAAAGAATTATCATACGTGACACTACGAATCAAAGACTCACAATCGATAGATGAAAAAAGTAGTAGAGTAAACAGAATACTAGACAAGTTGTTGAAGTCCTCTGTAGTTTTCTTGTACTCATGATCTATAAAATACCGATCGATAACACACTCTAGCTAACCACTTTGTTTTATCTTTTAATTTCTGATTATGATCAGATTAAAAGTTGACAAACTCCAATCGAGTATCTTAACCACATCTCCCAAATCCAGGTTTCTTGCACACCTAACGCTAAGATATGTTCCTCCAGTGAGGTCACCTGTCTAATTATTCTTATGCGCCTTTTGTGATTGTAAGGCATTGAAAAAAGGGACGATTTATCTAGCTCTCCCAAATCCAGCCATAAAGCTCGTTCAAAGTACATATTGAGCATCCATCATCAGAACGAAACGATTTGTCGGCTGAGTTAACTCTTACAATCATTCGTGGAGCTAAGAAATCGCTACCCTTCCTGATCGATGTTGTATTAAGAGAGAAAACAATATTTTTGTTTCTTATTGATGAGGATGGCTAATAGCAGACAATCAGTAAAAAGCCCGAAACTCCCCCCTCCCTGGGGGAAGGCAATAAATGGTCGATGAAAGACTACCAATGAGAATCGTTAGAGACAAAAGCATTTATTTAAACAGATGGAAATAAACCACCGATGAAAATCTTAGTTCATCTGTTTGGGAAAATTTTGAGTTCAACTATTAGAGTTAACGAGGCCGAGTAATGAACAATTTTAACAAGAATTCTGTGCATGTTTCATACACGGAAGCCTTATTCAGAGCCTGACTCCGAATTGCAAACCACTTAGTTGTCTAGCAACATTTTCCGATTCACTGAGATATATTATTGATAAGTGTTCATCAACTATCCCCAAGCATTACATGAGTTAAGCTGCCGGTACACATGAGATCAAACCATCGGTTGAGGGTTGATTAGTTGCGCAAAGTATGAAAACGATAGGAGGAAGTCGTTATGGTGAATTCATACTAATGGTGTTTTCATTCAAGTGAACTTATCACAAATAGGGTGAGAACTAATCAAACAAAGGGTCTGGAGGGAAATGACTATACCTGATTCGTGCTTGTCTGCGATTTAACCTGCGGCCCAATGTTCGGATGATGATTAATGCCTTTGACATCGCCACACGTGGGATACACATGATAGACGAACGTTTGACCTCTCTGGTAGATACGAGTTTTCAATGGTCAGTAAATGTTGCAGAGTTTCTATAGGCAAATAAGAGTATCGATTGAACAAGCAGAGTAGTTGAAACAGGCGGATCGTCATTCGACGGAATACGGTGGTGCAAGTAACATACAGAACGGAACTGGTGCAGTATTTAAAGGGTTTGTTACTTGTGTAGGTATGTGAGAAAACAGTCTCCATATAAATGATAATTCATTCAGACAGATTATACTACTACTACTACTACTACTACTACTACTACTACTACTACTACTACTATGTATACTACTCATACTACTATACCACTTAAAATACTTTCATTATCAACTCAAAAGAACACGAGCCACTCACAATGATTGTGCTGATAATGTCACCTCTGTTTTTCAGAAAACGTTCATCATCTCTTTTCCAACTTCGATGGGTTAACGAACGCTTAGACTTTCGTTTTATTCATTTTGCGATACTTTACTTTACAATTCATTATTCAGTTCCGTAAAGTTCAATAAAAGGTAGCGGTCTCTTAATTCGTTTCTCCCAAAGAAACGAGTTATAAATATAGAAGTAAAAGCATAACTAAATAATTTACTATAATTATATTGATTTTGAACTTCGTGAAACATTATCTATTTGTAAATCGTCGGTTATCCTTTTTTCTTATTTTTGGATCCGCCCAGTTTCCGGTACCAAGGGTGAAGTTCTTGGGCTGACATTTCTTTCTGTACAAAATGCTTTATCGAACCCATGTATCGTCCATTGTGGATGTACCGTAGACCATCTATTGAGACATCTGTGACTGTCATAATCTAGAATCTGTTCAGTCTGAGCAATCGAAAGCAAACTATCTCGTAAAACATCAAATAAAACTTGTAACAAAGTAAATTTCCCACCAACCTACAAAAGACTGACACACCCCAATGGGAATTCACTTATTTCCGCATCTCAATTCTGTTCTTGCCGATCTCCCATTCACAACAACCCTCCGGGAAGTGTTGCAAAACGTCACCCTTTGCACGTAATATGAAATACAGGGAAGTATTTACATTTACCACAATGAAACACTGTTTCCCTAATTACCACTATTAGTGGTCCAACAAAGAAATAAATCAACTTTAGGTTATTCTAAGGAGACAAATTCTAATGACGGTTGAATCAGTGAGTATTTAATAATCTTAACAGCCGTCCACTTACAGTTCATAAACAAAAGTGGCATAACACAGTGTCAGTGAAAAAGAAGGGTAATTACTCACGAGGTTGTCGGAGAGGGATAGAAAATGTTTGAATTGTAACGGACAAACTTCGACCCAAACTGCGCAACCACTATCACACAGGGATGTTAAACCACCGAATTTGCACTTCTTGTGATATATGAAGCAGGGATAACCTGATTTTTTTCTGTGAAGTGGCTTGGAATATCTTTTGTTTCTTTCGCATGACCCACTAGACAACTGTGGTTACACAATGAGAATGATACTGGTGCCAATGGCTCCGAAAATATTCACAACCATGACGAAATATGCCCCTTTTTCAGGTGATGTCATCTACTCGCAACTATGAAAAGATCGATTCTAGTCACTTCGCACTGTGCCTCACAATATGGTAGAACATTGAATATGCACGAATAATAATCAACACAAACGTTCTTTTCAGGGAATTGATTCCATAGACAAACCATCCTCAGATAATCATTATGATGATTCTGTGAGTTTGCCTGGATTAGATGTCTCTAACATAACCAAACTTTGAACAGGGGCTGAATGCTGCCAATCGCTTGGCTCAGGAACAATGGCCTACGCAACAGACTGCTGTCTTGGTGGGCACACAAAATGCTTGTGGGTCGGAATAAGGAGGAGGCAATAAACTACTGCACTTAATTTGAATCTCGAGTTCTGGATCGCTTCGATCAGGCATGGTACAATACATGTTTGTGAGCAAACGATAAAATATCCGGAGGATCATCAGTTACCCAAATCGCATCTGAATGACACCAAAAGTCAATTGAGTGCCACAAAAACGATCACTGTATCGGTCATTATTCCTTTTCTCCCCTCGAACTATTCAGTCACTCTGTACTTGACAACTGTTACCGAACATACTATTTGACGTCCGCACTAGAAGTGATTGACAGAAAAATAAATGGAGTGGATTTTTTTACTGATCTCGTGACGACCTTTTGTCAACAACGGACTTGATCGAGCCTTATTGATCAGTTTAGGTGATGCACCATTTGAATTGATAAGTTTCGGATGTTTACTTGTTTGAATATTGAGTAACGAAATTTCTTCACCGTTGTCTTTCAACATATCAAGGCGTTATTTTGAGATCTATTGAGGCACAAATCATGATAATGAATAGAGTATTGAGTGAAGGCACTTGATTGAGATAAACGCTTCATACTGGGATCAAACAGGTTTCTGTCAGATGTTTATATTCGATAGACTTTCGTTTTAACCTGTATGGTTTGGTTTACAAACGTTCCAAATAGAAATCAGATTGATCGAGAGGGGTAGGGAACACAAAGTTTTTCCAATCCGATAGAAAACGACACCAAGTTTCACATAGTTCTGCAGTTTGGACTGACCTATAGGAAACGACCTCAAGTTCTGTCAACTAAATAAAGCGAAGTCGAAGCGTATGTCTGCAGTGAAACGTATGGACCGAACTACATGCGGGGTAGAGTCCGATTCCACAATCAACCGTGATAGAGTGCGGAAAACGGCTGCGAGGAAGCAACAACAACAATGGTCTGTCCAAACTATCGTGTTCTGAGTGACACCGGTAAAGTATTGATCCTTTACATAGTTGAATTTAGTGAGAATTCAAATGATCACGATAACCCAACCTCTCATCACCCATTTGAACTTTTTNTTATTATCTTTTTGACCAGTGTCATTTCAAAAACCATAAACTGATAATCCAGACAGCTTGTATTTATCTGTACAGCGAAAATACTTTGCTCTTTCTATCTTGTTACCGAATATAAATGAACTACTTATCGTTAACTATCGCAGATCTGTTGCCAACCGGATTTCACCCAGACCAGAATTGCTTCTCCATTACTCCAATCCAGATCCATTTCCATGGATTTGTTTCACGAGAACTGATAGTGGAGGTATGGATGAACGTCTTCTGTGAATCATCCACTTACAACTCATTACACATACTTTCAGCAGCTCCATTCGTTTAGTCCCCCTATGTTGTCATCACATTGTTCGCGGTTCGTTGTTCCTGTTCCTTTCGCTGAAGAATCCATCTCAACCCCTTTCGGATTTCGCTTGCACGCGTATTGCTATCCACGCTCCAGTCCATTCATCATTGAAGTTTGTTGATAGGAGACGAAGACACGCCGGGAGGAGTCTTGTTTGTCATCCTTATGTGGTTTAGATCCAATTTCGATTGTACTGCATGGTCGTAAGCAGATTGAATTCTTTCAGGCATGAGTGGAATGCAGGCTAAAATGTACACACAATAGTCTACTCTACTCCCCGCCTGGTCGTGGGAGGTAAGCTGGGCGTGCTAATCATTGACGCTACCCTGCCGAGCTGTACATACATTAAAGATGCACCCTCGTGCCCAACCAGGCGTGCTTGACTGTGTGGTCCGCAGACGCTGTGCGTGATGCACGACAAAGACAGAGTGGCTTCTTCATCTCGTTGAGCGAAATCACTCATCCAGTTAACCGCGGTTTCATCTTACGCATTGTGCGTGCATGCGTGCCTGTAGTAGGTGGTTTCTCCGTCACGGGTGTCATTGGCAGAATCATCACCCACATCGTCACGTCCAGTACTGTGCGCATGCACATACAGTAGACACACGGAATGTGCGTTGTGACCCCGGGTTTTGTTTCGCTCGTCACCAAGCTCCCTATGGGAGATTTGTTTGTCAGTCCAGTAATCAGTAGTTGTCGCGGGATAAACCGGAAAACATATACAGAAAAATGTGGTACAACGGACCAGGAGTAAAATTAGGTGAGAAAGTATTACCAGCGATAACGAGGGAGAGAAGACTGAGGTAATATACAGGTAATGTAATAATAACATTGGTAAAGCGCCAACAAACCAACGAATTTCACCAAACATAATGAATGAAGTACTATGATACGTGATTACACATCGAAGTAAAAATGAACGTTAAAGGGCCTCAATCCTACTTTCAAGTGGAAACCTAACGCGAAGGTAAGGATTGAAGAACTGCATGAGGTTCCTTTGGAATTGGGGCAGTATGGTTGAGGTGGAGTCCAAGTTCAGTGGAAAAAAGTTTAATTAGTGGTAATGGGTTCGAGCCGGGAACCACAGACAGAGATAACCCATATGCAAGTAATGTAGACGGGTATACCACCTTTATGGTTATCACCATCATCATCGTCACCACTCTTTTCTGCTTAGAGGACAATTGAAATTTTACCTGAAAATCTATTTCCCGTTTGTTCCCATTTTCAGACAACAACAAAAATTTTAACTGAATCTCATTTGAACTGTACACCACCTCGATAGTGGGCTCACTTTTAAACACCATTTTGTGAACCGCCTAACCGTTTATTCTAACTCCGTTTCCCTTGGTCTCATTCATAATGCAATTTCATAGCATTCAGCTTAATGGGGTTACCTTTCAGCTCTGCTTTTCTCATTTGGTTCCGTCCACGTACCGGAATGGGGACAACACCAGATGGACACCAGTTTCACATACACACGAGAGCAGGGTGGAAGAAGTGAATGATGTTAGGTCGTTTCAGGATTAGGTCCTGGGACAACAGAAGACATTGGGATTCACCAGTAATAATAATGGTAGTGACTGTTTCCATCGAGTTAAAATTCTCAATAGGAATTGTTTAACACTCTTTCAATGCTTTCTTCCCGAAGAGTGGTAAAGTTTGTTTATTCTCCCTTGTGACTTTCCAATTCGTGACTCCGTTTGACAGAGGTTCACACCTAATTACATCATTCAGACAGTTGAGCTCGAGGAAACTGTCCGAAATTCACGAGAATTTATGCACGTTCTTATTCTAAACAATTTGGGTAAATTGAATAGGATAACAATCGGAAGCTTCGTGCCTTCTGTGCTCCCGGTGACGTCAGTAGTATTTACTCCTTTGCCGCAATGTTTCCTGACTACAAGCCGTTTGGTCTCACCCAGCAATAATTATTCAGCAATCGATATTTAGTCTGAAAATGTCATCTGCATATTGGTGCGTAATGGTCTTGTAACAGTTTGATTCCTCTAGCTATACCTAAGTCTTTTAGTTGTATCCAACATATGGGTTTAGGAAAATGCGTATAAACTCAGTGCGTAAACGGGATCAAGAAAACCAAGTTGGTTTCAAATTGGTGGAAAACTGTCGATGTGAGTCAGTGATACCTTGTCAAGCAAAATGGATCACTGGGGATGGTACCATCTTAGTGCAACCGGTGGGAAACATTTTTTGTATGATGTATATGCATTTATGTATGAAATTTACATTTATTCCGTGATGAAGAGATCAGCAGCCTCAGTAGGATGTGAAAAATGCTCAACGCGAGCTGCATCCGCTAAGTCATGAGGACACATTCTGAGTACATTGGCCATCAGTTAACAGCACAAATAAATTAGCTGGAATTTTCCCATTAAATTTCAATAAATATGTTTGAATGCTGACAAGAAACATTGAACAATCGATTTATCCCGGTTAGAATTGAGCCTTTTATTTCCGTATACCCGACAGGTCTCGAACCGCCAATATTTGGATTGGGAGACTAAGCCCAGGTCCCTGAGTTACCCGACACATGCATCCATAGTCATATCTATTGAACTATATCTTTTGCAATTCATGTTGTCCCAGTATTATTTCAAGATGTCTGGCATTATTTCTAGATGCCCGACCATCATTTTAAGTTATCCGAGTATCGTTTCAAGATGTCCTCGCATCATTTAGCCTGCCGCGTTGACCTCCCAGCGAGATCTGGATGACCACCATGCAACACTGATTTCCCTACCTCCCGATGAAGCGCGAGGGACGATTTTGAGACGGGCTTCGGTCACACAGGTCTCTATTCCCATGAGATACATATCGGTTGCTTATCTGGCCAGTACGCGTACGCCTTTGTATGTGTTTGTGAAAAAAATCGAAATTTGGGACAGAATGTGCGCGTCTCACTCATTGTGGTTGTGCATCGATTTAGGAATGTTACAGTGGTCACGAAGAGGATGAAAAAAAGTTAGTAATTAACAGTTCTATGCCCGTCTTAGAAGAATGAAAATGCACGAATTCTGTAGTTACGAATTCACAGAACAAAGTGAGAGCACTTTCAGTTTTCCACATCACTTGCTGTTTTACCGCTTGGATAATGTTGCTGTCGTGGAATCTTCGCTCTGGTTTTGATAAAGTGATAACCGAAATCTAATTAGTTCTTGATCACTTTTATTCTACAGTCTTTGAATTCCAAACAACAGACCCGTGGAACACACTTATCCACGGGGCAAGCTCAATGGTTAACCAGCCTTAGGCTGCGCAGTTGTGATTTCATCAATGGCGTCACGTTCGACAAACTGAACTCAAGTATTTGAGTAAGACAGTATGGACGGGTTGAAGCAGAGTTACGAATCAATGATGGATCATTCTGTGCTCCATTGAGGGTACTAATTTGTAGCAATTTTCAGCATATATTTCATGGTCTCAAGTATTTAACTGGGATAAATATTGTATGACTCGATAACCTTATTCTTTTATAGGTTCACAAAACTATCGAACAGTGAGGAAGGTGACAGTTGACAAAGTGTCTTGGTATATCTTACCATGATGTGTTGTTTCTGTTACATCTTTTCACTTCATCGTTCTAGGTAGAGGTCAGATGACATTGGATAATGTGAATTGTATCCCTGGGGGTTTCAATTCCCCACCGTCAAACATATTTGTAGACAGATTCCCGTTTTGCACCATAGTTATCACATTAGGTCTTTTACAATTAGCCGTTAGCTTTCCACAAATAAGGTTGTCCGTTTACAACAAGAAGTAAAACCTTTCTAATGTTCTGACACAGTCGTCCATAATGGAAAGAGGACGATGCTCACGTGATGCCGCTTTATATCGTAAATTCCAGCCAGTATCCTTAGGCCACTCTCATTTTTAGGCAGCTTAACTCAAGAAAGAACGATGTTAAAAAGTGTGTTCCGCCTAATTAATATTGGTGTTTGATAGTGAAGAGGAAATGCATCTTTTAAAGAACACTTTTTCACGAAGTGTTCATGGTGTACCGCACAGGCATGTTTATGAATGGATTAACTGCCTGCTTACTGCTTTTATTAATCCCTTTACAATAAATCACGTGAATTGGGGTTCTCGTTGAGTCGAGTTATTTCACATCAAACCGGGCAAGTCAACACACGATGGATGAGTATGCTTATCAATATCCGGCATAACTTGCAAAGTTCATTGCAAGCACTTTTCATTCATTTGATACCCAACGGGAGTAAGGCAAGTTGTTGGTCATCAGGTAAGGAGTAGGCGAACACAGAGAATTCACAATAATTCTTGTAAACAGCACGTTTGTTCCTAATTTGATGAGTAATATTAGTTGGCACTTTAGTCAATCAGATAATCAATCAAGCATTTAGTCAGTCAGTTAGTCAGCTACCGTCAGTCAGCTGCAGTCAGTCAGTCAGTCAGTCAGTCAGTCAGTCAGTCAGTCAGTCAGTTCGGTCAGCTGCAGTCAGTCAGTCAGTCAGTCAGTCAGTCAGTCAGTCAGTCAGTCAGTCAGTGTCAGTCAGTCAGTCAGTAATTCAGTCTGTCAGTCACTCAGTCAGTCAGTCAGTCAGTCAGTCAGTCAGTCAGTCAGTCAGGCAGCTGCAGTCAGTCAGTCAGTCAGTCAGTCAGTCAGTCAGTCAGTCAGTCAGTCAGTCAATCAGTCAGTCAACTGCAGTCAGTCAATCCGTTCCATAGGTAGATAAACGGGAGTGCATTCATCGGTAGACTTTCACAGTCCACGACTGTGGGAACCCGATGTACTAATAAAGCTATGAAAGTTTCATATCAGTAAACATTGTGCTTCCCACTGAATCATAGAAATTGAATCTTATGCCGTTTTGTGTGTATTTTGCCCAAGTTGGACTAGATGGAAAACAAACTCAACTTCTCATTTTTCAACTAGATCCCACAGCCCACAGATATAGACTACTTCCACACTGACCACTACTAACATGCGGATTAAGTACAGGCCTAATAAAAACGTTTTTTTACTTCCTCTTTTATTTATTGAATTTACAAATGTACAGTCAACTTTCAAGAAGGGGGCTGTGGCCATACAAAGGCTGCCAGGGTAATGCTGAAGCAAATAGTCAGTTTATGTCATGAAAGTGATAAAGAAACATTTCATCAATAGCAGGAATTTCTCTGTCTAGTACACCCTTAAAAGTTGTCGAAACACGCAGCAAATCATTCTCAACCGCACTCGCATGATTTGTCAACCCTGATGTTAGCAGATATGCATCTGTTAAAGCTACCTGCAGTGAGCTGAAACAAATTTCATTGTGCCCCCTCTAATTCATCTTGTATCAATCTAACAGTCAGTTGCTTTATCTATAATATTCAGTTTTCTTATTTTGTATTCAAACTGGGTAAATATTTAATGAGTGGTAACAAAGAATGTGTTATTTTAACTGAATGCGCTAAACTAGTGGTTTGCTTGCTTAAATGCCTCACGAGTTTCTCCTGACTACGAAATTGTAGAACTTTCAAGAATGTCTTCTGTCTATATAAGACTTTCTGTAAATTAGGCTAATACAAGCTTGTCCTGAACGTTCCTCAGTGCGCCCCCAACATCCCAGAAATGAGGCAGGAGACAACTCGTCATCTTCGCGACGCGCAGCACAACCCACTATTCCACGTTTGTCAAACGCTGCTCTTTTGTGTCTTCCTGGCGTGTGCTCAGTGTTTTACCTCAGCCGCAAAATTTTCCGACTGTTAAATAAGCTAAGTATTGTACAACTTTAAAAAAATAATTGAAACACCAATGAGCATTGTTGGGTTGGATATATTTTATTGGAAGATGGCCGATTGAATGTGTCTCCTTATCCGAAGACTTACTGTAACAGGATGTCACGCAAACAGGAATAACAAGATTGTTATCAGATATTTTTAAAGAAAACTACATCGCAGCATGTCTAATCAACTGCTTTCCCGACGTCATGCGATTTTTACGTCACAATAAATATCTGTAGGACTTTACCATGACTATTAGTTTCCAAAATCCATGTGAGGTCTAACGGTCAGATGGATGTTGATTCATCAGGCAATATTATCCGTTCACATATAAACACCCGTGGAAGCACTAAGCAGCTAGCGCATCCCTTAATACCGTAAATTGTCCCCGGTGCAGTGCGTATCCGCTTCGAGTTAGCGGAAACTCGGTCCCGGCCATGCTGGTTTGTTATTCTCATATACATGACCACCGAGGCTTGGTTTCAATTTACACAACATGGTATCGCACCAGTTCATGTCTGCCTTTGGCAGGGAAAAGCCACTGGTGACAAGGATAGTGAATCACTCGCAACCTATTTATTCGCGTACTGTCCAGATCCATCCAGTGGTTTTCCGGTTCCATTCGACATGGGTCCGCGGGGGAGGGGGGCATGTACCGGTGACGATTTCCACCACAAACGAACTGTACTTGTGGTGTGCATTCATGGACGTTTTGCTTGTCACGTGGGTACCAAGAGATAAATCGCTTTTTGAATAAAATTGCACTCCACGTAGATCATTATATTTTCCCCGGTTCAACCGCTTTTTTCCGACATTAGAATCATCAAGGCTTTGAATCACTGCGTGGCTCTAAGATAAGTGCTTTTCGGCCACTTTTGAACGAATGGAACTATCTTGTTTACAGCATCGACTGTGCAAAATCAATTCGTTATCAGACAAAATATTCTCGCCGAAAAAAGTGTGCACTGGATTCATTCAAGAAGGCATATGAAAGAAGTCCCTTGATTATAAATTTTGAATTACAGATTTACTAATTTATCGGCTCTGATATAATTTGAATAGTCATTCCCCCGTTTCTAGATTGCGCATTTGTGTTTGCACTTACCGTTCAGATCAGCGCTGTTCACGTGTTTCGCATTCACGCAGAGTAATCGGTAAAAGGTCCCCAGCTCTCAAGGTGCAGTTCAGTTACATTATTCATTGAAAAGGTTCAGTTTGAATTTTATTCCCTTTCAGCAGGTTGAAATTCACTTAGGAATTTGAATAATTTCTTTGCACTGTTTTACTGGAAAGCAGTGCTGCCAGAAATGCTTTCGCGTGACAGTACGATAGATTTGTTAAAAGTTGTTCTATAGGCTCTATAACATGCCAATCTAACTGATTACGTTGTCTCCCTTCAGAGCAGAAAGAAATCAGCCCGTATTTATCCTATTGAATCGGAACAACTGCGTATCACTCGTCGAGTGAATCGTAAATACCTTTATATTGTAGCCACATTTCATAGAAACCGTGTGGATCCTAACTCTAAATCTCAAAATATGGTATCCGTCAAATAATCTTTCAATGAAGCGAGTTTAATATGATTTACTCATTACTTGGTGATATGTTGAATTAGGTGTAATTAACCTATGTCATAAATCACTGTGGTACTTTCCGACACCGGGTTCTGTCTGCAATGTCTAGTGTTCAATGATAAATGAGATGATGACTTGTCATTAGATAGCCCAGTTTAATGTCTTTAGCTTTAGCAACATTGAGACGCTCAAGATCTGTCCCATCCCGCTTTTCACATCGCATCTGTAGAGTTTGTCAGTTTGATTTGCTTGTCTATTGACTTTAGAATTGTCAGCGTGTGTTATACAATCGGTTTGAACCGAAAAGGCTCACTATGCGGGTTGTTGAGGACCCAGATAAATTATTCACATTGACAGTCACGTANTCACGTAAGCGAGTCCCCTATGGCTTCCGGTCTCTTGTCAGTGTTCTCGAATGCCACAAGGACGAAGTCAGTTCAAAACAACAGTGACCAAATCTTCGAGAATAAGGTGCGTTGAACTGAAAGTTCTATTTAGCGACTCTATTTGTTTCCTTTGTGAGGTATGGTATTACACATGGATACATATGTGCACATGTATTAAGAACAAATAGGCGAAAGATAATAAAGCGTGATGATTTCTTTAGGGCTGTGTCATATAAAGGGCAAATATCATTGTCCTATTATTTGACAACTGGTGCACTACAACCCATTATAGCCGCCCAATATTTCCACATTTTTGTCACCGATCATGAACTTCGCACCATAGTGATTAAAAATGCTTCTAAATCATACTTCAAATACAAGATGTTCCAGCTTCACTTTTTTTTCTCGTTGTGAGTAACTCGGTGTACACTTCGCTTCATCAACAATTTTGTTTATTAAGGAAAACGCAAACTCATAGAATAAAGAAATAACTGGTTTCCTGAAAATCCTCAAATATCGAAGTCAGAAGTCTCGAGATTCGCCCCTTTCATAAATCAAAAAGCCTGGGCAAAATGAATAACAAATGACACCAAAAATACATTCGTTGTGCCAGACCGGACAGGGAACGTTGCCGTTTGTACAATGTCTTCGCTAATAGCAAACTACATACAGTCATTTTGCGAGTAGTTATGAGTGGAGGAGAACTTAAACATCAGAATCTGTCGCCCGTTGAGTGTACGTATTAAGATTTTCAGTCATCGTATCGATTGGAAATTAAACATCCAACTGCATGAAACTGATAAGACCTATCCCATCGTATGCTTCCAAATTGTTGAGACCACCGACCATTGATTAAGATGTTCTCTGTACCCGGCGTTATGGATTAATTGATGACTAGTGACTGCTGTCACAAACATGTGCACACAAGTCACACAAACGCACTCCATTGTAAGTGAACTTCTCTGTCCTGCGCGAAAGCATCCCAGTTGCTTGTAGCGTATGCTTCGGCTGGTTTCCCTTTCTCCGCCACTCTCTTTACCTATGAATAGTTCTATATGCTAACTGTGATGATTCGTTGTACTACCAAACAAACTTACATGCACCTCGTTCAGAACAGTAATTTCAGGTTTTAGAAAACATTAGATGTTCTGTAACAGCGGATAATATGAGCAGAACCACAGTCAACTCTCATTGGAGGTCTCTAATCATGGAATCGACCCTTAAAACTCATAAACACTGTTCACTTACTTCACCAAGTGTGAAACGCATTCGGTTTTAAATTATCGCAAAAATCAGAATTTTGCCACGATCTCTACCATCCCCAGTAGTCCTCATTCAGTCGATCGAAAATAAAACATTGGTTCATTTATTTGATATCGATGTACTTTTATTACGTGACTTCGAGTTTCGGTGATGACTTAAACCGGTAACACTTTGTTCTATGAAGCCTGCTATTCCCCGATCAGAACAAGACAGCTATCATCAGTTGAGTGATTAACCAAAAATCTTTCCTCTCTGTGTGAATAAAAACTACCTCCGTTAAGACTCTGTCCGTTGGGTCAGCCAGCAAATAACCAGAATAGCATATTGCACTCACAATTCCGCATCACGGCAATGTGAAATCTGACAAAAGTTTGAATTTTTCAAATAAAAATTTCACAGCCAAGCTTCTAATTATTTTGAAGCTTTTCATTTATGTGTACTAAATTCATATCGGACACAATTTGTCCGCAAACGGCTGCTTTGTAAAATTCAAATGGAAATCCGTAAACCAAAAGGCAAAGCGGAAAATCTGACGGGATTGACGATTCTTTGCAAAATTTGAAATCATTGACTTCCTGTGTTTTGCAACTACCTCTAGTTTTCACGTATGCATTTGTAGAGATTAGACAACGAATGTGCCCGAGATACAGGGATAAACTGTACCTGAACGTTTTCGTTTGCAATCTGTTATTGGAAAATGATGCATTTGTAATCAAGAATGTGATACATTTGCTGGTTACGTTTAGCTAGACAAACTTTTTGCGCGACGGGTACGATCCGTTTCGTGTGAAGTTTGTGACATTTTATGAATTTTGATTCGCGGAGCTCACTGTAATGGATAAGAATTTCGCACATGCATCAGTATCTCCACAATAGTCGGATTTAAAAAGACCGAAGTTATTGTCTCCGTCTTTCACTAAATCAGATACAGCTGGTATTTAAAAATGACATACTTGCGCTCTAGACTTAATCGTAGCTGGAAATCTTTGGTTATTATACGGACATTTCAACTGAGCCATTTTGAGGACTCGGCATTACTGACGCATTCACATAGTTCAAATAGGAGATTGAGAAACGGATGTTGTGAACGACAAAATACTTGTGAAGGATCAGGATAAACACAAGATATAGACGTGCAACATGTTTCCTGAACGCGCTCAATCACTGAGATGGCATCTGATTGGATGACGGAAGGATGGAGTGGTGGATGGATGAATGGATGGATGGGTCCACCCCGGTGTAAAACAACACCAATAAATCATCACCAATTCTTGATCACAATCTTGTTGATTTATCAATGATTGACTCAGCACTGCTTAATGGTTTCACTTGCTACAGGCGTGCATTTGTTCCAAGACACCAACTACCCCAACCATTGTGCTGCGGTTGTGTTCTGTTGCATACTGCTAGCAGGTGATCTGATATAGGTACGGTTCGGCATCGTGCGTGACTAAAATATTGCTTGTAATTGATGCACACCCGACATTGAGCAGAAAATCATTCTGAATAGAAATGGATCGCACCTTGGCTGTTGTCTTTTCTTTCGTTATTCCAGTTCCGGGTTCTGAATAGTAGCATACATGAATGACTGTTTTTCTCATGTTCCAATCTGTCTTGCTTTCATTCCCTATCTTGATATGATTGCTGTATAAATATTATTATTACAGGCGTGTTAGTATTCCATTACAAATCACTGTAAAGATGTATCCCGCTGGTGGTGCAGCTCAAAGCGTTTCCCCGGATCGATTTATCTCATGAGAACATCAATCACTGTCCTCGTGTGGGTGATCCCAAAATCATTTCCTTCCTGCAATGGTATCTCACAGATATATTTTGCCCACGGAAACTGGTTAGTGCTAGTTTGGCGGGGACCAAGGATGAGGTGAATGAATATAATGAACCGAATCACGGAGGAAGACGAAGGGCTGCTCTGAACGAACGAACAAGAACCAATTCCAAATTATTATTCTGACTCGTGATGACATTTGTGAATACAAAAGTGTCGGTATTCGTCAGCGAAGGTTCGGCAAGAACAGGGATAGAATATCCAGCTTTTGTGCTTGTTTAAGTATTCTGCTTAAACCTACGTATACATTGCGGCTACGTCTTTTTTCATCTTCTTTTAATCAAATAATTGAAAACATCTCGCCACAACAACAGAAATTGTATTGCCAACCCTCTAGCAAAGAAAACTGGTCCAAAGTTGTCAATTGCAAACCAAACTTTGAACGCAAAGATCATATAGGATTTGAGGAATTACTGACTGTCCTAATCGGTAGTACTGCCCTTAGTACTCTCTATATGTTTACAACCCCGTTATCCGACATCCTTGATCTTCCTCGGAGTTCATTAAAACGCTGGCCACCAGGCCGTGATCGAGATGTCATACTCAATGTTGCAGGTAGAAATCCATTCCCAAGTCTTTCATCCAAGTCAATCGGCCTCATTTGGATATATTTGCTTCATTTGAAATAACTTGGGGGAAAACAATCTAATTATATGGAAAAAAATACTTCTTTGTATCAAGCTACACCTTGAAAAATGAGGCTCAAGGACCGTAACCTTTCTAGACACCAGTCCCATATTTTCACTCACTGAATGTTCGGTCTAACTCATTGTCCCCTCCCACATATCACGAATAACAATTCCGCTGGTCAAAGTTTGATAGCGTCAAACGGGAAGAATGAACTGAAGCTTTTCATTAATACCTGAATTACGACTGTGAGAGGGATGAGCGATATATCGTAAAAGCTGGATAACAAACGTAGCTCGTTTATGCAAGCAGAAAAATCGTCAGTGATCGAACTTTATCATCATTCGGTCGAATATCAATGAGATGTATTTGTCATTCGGGTTCATCATTAGATGGAGAAGTTGGATTATGTAGCGTATTCAATTTTTGTTCTGTCTGCCAGACTATCACCGAATCTTGTTCCACGAAACGTTCACAACACATCCAGTCACAAGAGTATTGCACTGATTTCAAGCGTTTATTAGAAGAGCCATAGAAACGTGCATTGATTAATGAAGAGCCGTGCTATATTCATAAGGTTGTACACAGTCTAGATTCATCAGGAATGGAAAATACAAGAACGCCTTTGAAGGAAATGGACAATTCAAATTACCGTATTCTGTCCGTTGGCTTGAACCATACGGATTCAGTAACATCGAGAAAACACCGTCACTTTCTCCCGGTACCGACTGTTTATGCCCCATTTCAAATTCATACCGTGGAAATTCTCAGGGGACAGGGAGGATTCCCTGACACCATCACAGTATACAGGGTTTTAAATAATAACAATAATAGTACAAATAATAATAGAAATACATTAAAATGCGATGAAAATGTTTGTGATAAAAAGCAAAGAACAGTGGACAGCTGTTTCGTTCGGTTTGGGACTCGTCAGCAGTGCGTACTTTTTGTGTCCCTGTCAGGACTCGAACCGAGATCAGTCGGGTTGGGAATTCAAACCCTTACCCCTAAGCTACACGGCCGATGGTCATCTCCCAAGGAGTGAAACCCACACCAAAAACCATCAAGAGTGCCGCCACCTCTGAACAATCGAATGGGCTAGTCCAAGCTTGATACTCTAAATAATAGTAATAAATCTTCTACTTCGAATCTTATTGGTTATACAAAGACAGATATTAACATGAAAAGGGAATGCAACCAATCGACAGTCATCTGGAAACATTAGAAAGTAGTTAAGCGGAATAAATACAAAACTAGCTTATATCAAACAAAGTAATATTTTTTGTTTCACACTCTTTGAACTTTATTTAGCATATCCGTTTCTTTGAAACATGATGATATATCATAGGTCATGGCCTTCAAATGTAAGTTTAGCTCCCGGATGGCATCTTTAGTTTGCACTACGGTGAAAACGTTAATTTGTTCTGACTGTTGGGTTCACACTGGTTGATATCACTTTGTAAACTGGGGACTGTCTGGTTCCCATCCCGCCTGACGCTACACTCTGACTTCAAGGTCAGAGAATCGGACATGAAAGCAACCAACCAATCAAGTATTTCGGTCACTATGCCGAATGCATCGATGGATGGATGACTCATCCATTTATCAATCATTGCACATGACAAACCATTAAAGATGATCGTATGGGCGTTCACTAGAAAAAGCACGCATCCATATGTGCATGCGCCCATAAACACATGAATACATGTTATTTACGTTAAGGACATGAATGTGCATCTAACCAGAGCGGATGCCAATTAAAAGCATGGTATTCCATGATGTTGTAGCTTTGATATCTGGAACAATGAAACAACGCAACAACCTTTCAGTACTGTTATCCAATAGTTATATGTTGAAAGTTCCGAAAGTTCCGTGTGCAGTCTGTGTTTTCTTCGACAGCACTCGGCTAAGAAACAGTTAAACAGTTTGAACGAGTACGTTTGTGATTGGATATCGCGCCTCACAACATCGCACGGTCCTTTTTATGCATGCACTTGTCGTTTAACCCTCACCTCGGTAACTCAAGCAATATCATATTATTTATCCATCAGGATTATTTGAACTGAAATTGTGTCATGATGAAGCTTTGGATACTGCAAGCCTCACTGTCCAAAACCGACCCTGCCTTTTGGTCTTTGTCACTACATGCTAGGCACAGTAGAAACTATTAAAAACGAGGTTCTATGCGTACGTCAAAATCTAGCGAAAGTTTGTTTGATTGATTGGCTTTTACGCGAGCATTTTTATTGCAGTTTGGACAAGGGTGGTCATAACTGGCATAATCAAAAGCAAACATATACTAAAAGATTTGAGTTATATTACTTTGAAGGTTACGGGAATGTACATCACGAGAATGTCTGCATACTGTATTTGGTAACATTCTCATGAATTAGTGCCAATAAATAACACGTGAAATAGACCGGCAGTTGTTCATGACAACGAAGGCTGAAATATTTTGTCGCAAGGTCTCAATCCATTACTCAACTCGCATTTAACTCACTATTATTTGTGAGTATTGTTGTGGGATGAGTGATACTGATTGATTGATTGATTAATCAGAACTGGCTATCCTTCAGACTCCATATTCATGCATATTCCTCGGCTCTTCAAGTCATCCATGCACTCGGAAGCACTAGACTCAAGTTTCGCCCTTATAGGAGCGCATCAGTAGTGTATATCCACCGTCCCATTCGGGTTATGAAGGATGGTCGGTAACAATCAATCAGTCAATGAATCAATCAATAAATCCATCCATCCATCCATCCATCCATCCATCCATCCATCCATCCATCCATCCATCCATCCATCAATCAATCAATCAACCAATCAATTATTAATTAATTAATCAATCAGTTACTTCAATCTTAAAATGCATCGGACCACCACACTTTATTTCCTTGAGTGTTCATCCATATGAGACAGAGTCCGAATCGAGACGGTATCTGACTGACCTTGACTTTCATTCAGTCGTATATGTAGAAACCAACAGGTGAAAAACACCTTCAGTTTAATTAAAAACCGAGTAGTGGAATGGAAAGCCAAACTAGTGGACGTACTGGAAGAAGGTAACTGCTATACTTGTCAAAAATTATGAGACTTCTTTCTGCAAGAAAATTGAGTCACTTCCAAATCGCCAAGTTAGCGAACTTGACATACATCAACTGTTCTTTGAAAAGCTAACGAATGGGACAATATATTAGGTGACCCCCTGGTTGCCCGCCTGGTTGCTATCCAGTTGTTCAGAACTTTCTTAAAAACAAAATTTGAAAAACGTCAACTGCAAACATTGTCGGTTCGGACATAGCTCATCCCTTTATGTATAGTCTCACCCACTGCCGCCGAGTCCGGTAAATTTTAACTATTGGTTCTTGACTCCATCACTGACATAAGATGTCTTCGTGCCCCAGAGAAGCGCCAAGGACGTATGCTTTGATTCAAGGTGGTGAGACCAGGTTGACGCCTAACTACGTAAATTGTCCTTGATAAGCAAATGCAAGTATTTGGGCATGCAACCGTCTGCAACATTTCTCGTCCAGTGTGCGCTGGAGACGTTTTGATAACTGGCTTGTGATAATTAAGCATCCACTGACTGGTTAACTATCCGTTGTTCTCGTCAGCCTGTTTAAGACACAAACGGTGCTACCCATTTGTCTGCATGTTTTGACAGTCGACAGATACATGTGAGACAAGTGTCAGTGTCAAGACAATCTAGAATATATAATTTGTCTGGTTCCAGACACGTAGTTGTTTTCATTTATTTTGAATTTCAAACAGAACAAACCGCAGAAGAACGGGGCACAATGCAATTACGTAATAATGACGTGGTGAAAATAAGCGAGCTTCCGAGCAGCGAATTCCACATAGAACGGAACGAGCGAGAAATAAGCCAACCACAGTACATGGTGTCTGTGAAATTAAACGGGCGTGTCCAAGTATAACATTTGAACTAAGTGTAGTGACATGCACAATTTGTTGGTCCGTGTGACCCAGAGTTTAGGGTTCGATCCCCGGCAGGAGCAAGGCAGCAAAAAGGACAAAACAGTTGTCTTATGCTCTTGGTCAGGCACTATATCGCAAACGAGTTGCATTCAGTATGTAGAAAGTAAGCAAACTGCGCAAGATCGAAACTCCCACCAAAAAGCCACTTTTCTGTTTAATGTCTGTGAATGGATTCATCGAACGATTACACTGTTGACTCGCTCAGAACAATGATTTTACCATGTACTATTACAATACAGGGAACCATAGAAGAGTAAAAATGTCACTGTTACAAGGACTGTTAGACTGGTTGCGATAACTGACACCAGAGCACCACCCAAGACCCCAGTTGGATAGGCAAAGTACTGTGTCCCGGGGGCAGTAAACGTGTCAACTGAAATGATTTAGAGCTCATTTATGAGACGATGCTCACTACGCGGCAATGTGTGGTTTACCAGGATACATATTGTAGCGAGAAGGCGAGCTGGCTTGGAAAAATGTCTATGGATCCAATTCAAAAGCAAACGATTTATACGTTCGATTATATTCAATCAATTCGCAACCGCGCGGCGGGATGATTCATGCCTCTTTCTGTGGATCATTCCTTGTTGGTTTTGGTCCGCACTTGGTACGTACGTTGCCTCTTCTTCCGCGTGCCATTCCGACTGGTTTGACCCGATCGCGGTGCGAGATGCGTTGATCGACAGCTCCGA
>UZAN01045518.1:0-21828 GCA_900618425.1 Echinostoma caproni
AAACTAAAGGCTTTGTATGCAAATGAGTAAACTCCGATCGTATTGGACGTCAGAAATGTGGCATCACCTTTTGATCCTCTCATGTATGTTTGCTTAAACATCAGTTTTGTATAATAAATCATGTCGTTCTCATCAAATATTATGGTGTGATGAACTACTCATGTTTTCTTTATCATTCGGAAAATGTTTCTGACTATAGATAAAGATTGCACTCCGTTCGAATTTGTCCAATACTGTTCAAAGCCTAGAAGCCAGTCACGTTTGAGACCCGTCGCTCCGCCTGCTCATGATCTTAAATGACCCGCATTAACCATGGTGATCCATAAAACAATTGATCGCTCAAATCATTCGCGCACACAAATGCACTATCAGATGCAGATAGCCTGCCTAATTGTGCCTCGGAGTTGCAAAATAATGCTAAGGAATAAGGACAGACAAGAACGAGCTCCAGAAAAGCAAATTTCAACTTATTGATACATGAAAAGAGATCGGGTTTGTTCGACAGAACCAAAACGATGAAGAATAGGACAACCAAGAGGGAATAAAATGTCTCACCATGTGTTGTTATCTTTCAAACTAAGTAATAGGACACGAAATGAAAACAACGATCTGATCAGCTGTCCAGTGGCCGAACGTGTAGCATGCTTGCGTTCTGCTTGTGACTAGTTCCCGGGTTACTATCCCCAGTTGAGTCGAGGGATTCCCACTAATGATGAGACCCAACCAGGTTGAAAAAGCATTCCAGTGCTTCCTAGATTTTCAGTTTACGCTTCATTTGCTCTATACATGATGATTTTCTTTATGAAACTAATGATAAACATACGTTTAAAAATGTAAATCGGAATTCGAATTTAACTCATAGTTATTTCTGAGTAGCAGGGTGGGATAATTGATATCGATATTGATTATCTCACACCACTACTCAGAAGTAACTGTGAGTTAAATGCGAATTCCCAATTACATTTTCAAAATTATGCTTCTCATTACTAACCCAGTCTAGTAGATTTTTGACACGTCAGCCCACAACCTACATGGAATACATGATTTGTTAAAGTTGATAAATAGTCAGCTGTGTCCCCCTTCGTTGCTGTCAGGCCAAATTAAACTGACTGACAATCTCCAAAGTCAGTATTTGAATTGGCAGTTCTGTTCAGAGTGGTAACACACACCTTCCATGCAGTGGGTTCGGATTTCAAATCCCAGACGGAACGGTAGATATGCCCTACTGATGAGCTCTAACAAGAGCGAACCTTGACTTTAGTGCTTCCTAGTGGCTGGAAGAGCTGGTAAGCTCGAGGAGCTGAGGAATGCGCGTAAAGGTGAAGTCTGAAGGATGGTCAACTCTAATCAGTTCATAAATAGGAATTCATGGGTTTAAGTCAGAAACAGCCAAGTCCATATTACCTTTGGATACGCTCCTCCGAAATAAAGGCTGTCGCAGATCAGGAAACAGCTTAAAATAAAAATCTCACAACTTTGGCCCGTTGCATTCAACGACTTTCAGTGTACGTCTCGTTGACATTCCAACCAAAAGTTTTTCAAACGCTGGTTCTGCCTATTGGTATTTGGAGATTCACTGGAGGCAAAATCTTCCGCCGTTGGGAACTTGGAAAATACCTGCCTTATACGGGCATTCATGACTTTTGTGAAGTTTGTAAAAAAAATATGGTTTTGAAGTATTTATTTTGGCTCCCACGTAAATACTAGTTCAATAACAAGAACATTTGATTATATGGAATGAGAGAAACGTGTGTTTTAAATAAAATATTAGATTATCGCAAAAACGTTTCCAAATAGATGTCATAACTCACACTAAAGGGTTGATTGGGTGGTCTTTGCACAGCTCTGGAAATCCGATCTCGTTGGACACCCTCTTGAGCACTCCAATACATTTTAATTGGTTGTTAGTCTATATTGCATTGTTTTGTATTGCCAGTGAGTACTCTATTCCGACTTGTTCATGGTGTTGCTCCCAAGTTATGGCTTATTCTCCGTGTAGTTTACGATGAAATAGTTGTCCATTTCTTCCGTATTCGGCGCAAAGCGACGCGCTGGCTCCCTAATAAATATGAGTGATTTTTTCTTTGTGTACATCGAGGCACTACTCGAATTATTAGTTAGTAATATATTTAGTGTGTGCAATGAGAAGCGGTCGGTTGTTCTCAGGATATACAAAAATAGATAAGAAATCCCTTTTCGAGTGAATGAATGGGTTGAAATTTCTAGCAAAGGAATATGCAAATATAAACCGTTGATCACAACTTCAGAGCCTTTCATGATACTGTGAACGTATTACTCCAGATTACAGGTTTCGTCCCATGCAGTATGATTTACACCTGCCCCCACGTTGTGCATCAAATGAAGATCTCTGCAACTCGTCACTGGACACGTGGATTCAGCACACATCGAAGATGCATTTAACTGCTTCTGTTGAATCGCTTTTGTGTCGTTTCTCACCAGAGCTAAACCAACCAATGGTTTCGGTTTCACTATTCTCTAAGCAGACCATGCCTAAGTCAAAACGGTGTTTTATCCTGGCTCAAGTGGTGGACAAACATTCACTCAATCGTAATCGCACCACGTTGTATTGCGATCAGGAACATTGAAGTTAAACTGCTAGTACGATTACAAGTGGTAAAAAGCAACCATGACTTGCGTATTTCGATGCGGTATGGTGGCCGTTTATATTACAGAGCAACAAAATGAGATCTTCCGCATACACGCACGCACACGCAGACATATCTTCCGTTGTGGAAACCTGCAGGATACGCCAAAGGTGATAGATGATTGTGAAATGCAGACATGTGAGTGATTTTTGTGTTTCGAACGCAGTAAAGGTGTGCGACACCAATTGTGAAATCGAGGTTTAAGTTAAGAAAGAACCTCTTAGTGTCCGGAAGAACACCAGACACCGATTGAACTCACCACTGTTTGGGTTGGATTAAAGCTTGATTTGACGGAGTGAAGTCAGGTGAACACACCGGTAGGAAACTCAATGATAGTATTAAAACTTCCGCATCCACGATTATGCTTCCGTCAAAGAAACCTTTGTACGGCGAGTTCAAACAAGACAATGTGAGCTAGCACCCGAAAATGTGATGACAATGAGGCACGTGACTGTCTATACACAAATGGGGATTCGCTTCATATCACGCCTTCCGCGACAGTCCCAGACTGGGTTCTCGAGCATTTTTCCCCATGGCAAAAGAGAAAATTTTCTTTCGAGGATTACTAGATCCTTGTTATCGGAAAGACCGTTAGACTTGCCTGTCATCCACAGTCAGGTATGCTTATATTCACCAGCAATATATCTCTGTTGTGGTACGGAGTGGTTTCTAGAAAATGTTTTCCTTATTGTTGCGTGCACGGGAATCCAATTTTTGCCGATTGTTGTATAGGTCTCGCGCGCTTAAGCCATACATCGTGATCAGTGAAGCTTTCGAGGCAGCTTCCAACCTACATCACATTCAACTCGCAGATCCCATCTTTGGTGATCACCAACGGGTGTCCTAATTCAGGTTTACTATCGCATAGGTACTATCCAACACCACAGCAGTTTTGCATTGAGAAAAATTCTGTAAGGCATCAAGAATTTCGTCAATGAATGTGAAATTACCATGCAAACACTATGGTGATCCGATTGTGGGAGGAAGTTTCAATCACTTCCGTGTGCGGTAGTGGTGCGATCTAACAAACATTCGAAACTGTGTTCTTCAACCTGACGTATGATCAAATTCCCTTCGAACAACACTGCCGCCCGATATTTGGCGCAATGTCGTGTTTGACGTCATATTACATATGGGGATTGAGACGGAATTCCTTTAATCAAACGCGTCAAACGCTCAATTTAGCACCAATCTTCAAGATTTTTTCATTATTCAAATATAGTTGATATCTGTCGAAGTAACCAAGAATTCGATAGAAATTATCACTTTATTTCTGAGTACATGATAAAGAATTTACTATCCAATGATAGTAAAGGGCGGAAAGAATTAGGTATCAATGAATAATGAATGGGACGGAGATGTGAGAAAGTAATAAGATAAACTACGCAATGATAACCAATTGCGGATTATGACTCGGTCACCTGAGCCATTTTGAGATTATACATCCTCAGGTTATGAAAGTTTCCAACGGAGTCATAACCCTGCGGTGGCTAGTACTGAGATGATCGAGATATGATGGCTTGTGTTTTATCGTGTATACGCATAATGATAAATGGCCTTTGGTAGCCGGGGTAGTGCGGCTGAGCTCTACCTATAAGAACAAATTTGTGCATTGAACATAATAAACATCTTTATGAAAAAGTAAAGTTTTATTAGAAATCGTGAAGTTCCATGCTACTTTGAATAAAACATTTTTCAATTATGAGCTGTAAATTTTGAACCAAATGTCTGACCAAGAGCGCAATCAAATTCTGGGAGCCTTGAACTGACGATGATGCACTCTTTGTACTAGCTGGATTGGTTTCTTANATTATGAGCTGTAAATTTTGAACCAAATGTCTGACCAAGAGCGCAATCAAATTCTGGGAGCCTTGAACTCACGATGATGCACTCTTTGTACTAGCTGGATTGGTTTCTTACAAGTGATGCTCCCGACCGTGGGAACTCACTGTACTTGTCTCTCGTAGCAGTAAAACAATCCAAGGTTGTCCCATTGACTGTCCTGACTTTTTCGTTGGTTTTCAGGTGGCATCTAACCTGAGATGCTCCAGCATTCACAACTTATCGGGAACCTGGTTTGATGAAATATAACCCTGTAAATACTTTTTTTCTTGAAATACTAAATCATTCGGCTACAGAGCACTGGGTTGCACTTAACTGATTCCGCATTTCCAACACATTCTGATTGATAGCTGCTTGTACATTTTGAAGTCAACTGGCACTGTCTTCAATTGTTAGCATCGGTGTCTTCCTCGCAAGGATTATCCAATCAATACACAGCGTGACGTTCGCGTCACACTAGGTGAAACACTATTAGCTGTGTGCAATATTGTAGGTTGCTTGGTCACAGGCCGTCCAGAATGTCGGTCAACGACCAACTGAGAGGATGTCAAGAACTGCAACATATTGAGCTGGGTGACATCACATAATCAGAAACTAGGTAATTACGCATACAAACGGTCTGGGTTTTCCAAAAACAGTGGGAAAATATTGGAAAATGCAACTTTTCAGGGGCGCAGGAGATTGATTGTACTCAAATTGTTATCGCTACAATCAAGGTTGTGTAAATTTAAACGATGATACAAGCGAACTAAGAATATTGCAGCGATAGATATATTTTAAATTATTGCTCATCACTCAGAGATACCGATTTGCAGCTATGATGTGTAAAGTAAGGTGTTCTTTTTTTATTCCAAAGGAGACTCAAGTTGCTCGAGTTCGATCAAATATTTTACACACTGACTGCGTTCTCTGTCACTCCTCAGTGATGACATAGTGAGGCACGTGACTGTCTATACACAAATGGGTCTTCGCTTCATATCACGCCTTCCAGGACAGTCCCAGACTGGGTTCTCGAGCATTTTCCCCATAGCAGAAAAGAAAAGTTTCTGCGGGACTCTTCAAGTGAGTTCCAGGGATCAAATTAATCTACTGTTTTTGTTATTGTCCTCCATATTTTGTCATCGTCTACAAGCAGTAGGGTTTTTAGTCCGAGGAAGATCGTTTATAAAGGCAAGGAAAAGACGTGGGCCTAGCACAGATCCCTGTGGAACCCTACGGTGAAAGTGAATCAGAAACACGAACTGACATGGTATGTAGACGAAGAAACTCCTCGATCCAGTCAAGTACGAGTCCACGAATTACATATTTATACAGCTCCTTATCAGTATTTGATGATTTACCCTGTCAAAGGCTTTAGAAAAGTCCAGAGAAATAACATCTACTTGTTTGCCTTAGTCTACAGCATGAGTTCAATCGTTGCGAGACAAAATCCAGTTAGTTGCACATGAACGATTTTTTCTAAACCCGTGCTGGGCTGGGGACAGTAAGCCATTTTTCTCCAGACGATCCATTACAGTATCTGGAACAATAGATTTCATGACTTTGGACAACACTGATAGGAGCGTGATCGGTCAGGTTTTTTCTGGGTCACTACGGCATTGTAAATTGGTGGAATGACACCGTTTTTCCACACCTGAGGAAGCATGGTATCATCAAACAGATTTTTGTATTGCTCACTTAAAGGATCGATGTAACTTGCCAGGGTGATAAAGACATCTAGATGACTGTTATCCAAATTCAGTGATAAGTTCCTCTTCAAGTAATGTGAAAGGAATATGTTGCAGCAAACGGGGATGTACAAAACCAGTGTTACGAGACGCTTTGACCGCTTGAGAGTACTGCAGCCTCAGCATTTCTGCAGCCTCCTTGGTTGTCGCTGAAACACGTTCTGCTGATTTTCGTATTGGAACGCCGTGTTTGACTTTCCGGGAAGCGTTTACATGCTTATATAATAGCTTGGGGTTTGCGATAAACTTCCTCTCCACTACATCATGATAGGTGTGCTTGTCTTCCCGCACCAAGTTTGTACAGTGGTTCCGAATGAGCCTGTAAGCTTCCCAAGTGCTGGGGCATGGACAGCGTTTGAACTCCCTCCAGTGAAAGTCCCTTTGCATTATCCATTACCTAGTTCGACTGCAAATTGCTAATTTTCGAACAGTCGGTTGACGGTTGTAACAGCGGCCACCAATGTCGTGATGACGTTAGTAAATTTTCGCCAGGATTCCAGAGGATTGCAGCCTATATCAGGGGAGATCCACTGGATTCCATGAGCCGGGGTGTTTAGTCCCACATAGTCAGTTACGATGCGAAGGCCATCCGAAGATGCTGTTATTACTGATGCATAGCAAACATATTCGAACAATAATACAGCGTGATCACTGCGCCCCAACGGAGTTGCGATTGCAATTGATTCGACCATCAATTCTTCATTTGTCAGTACTAGATCCAAAGTTTACGAAATTTGGTTGGTTCCAAACCTGTTGGGTTCCATCACATGATTGTACAACGGATGTGACTGGATGAACTGCTTCAGATGACGTTCAAATGGNCGTGGGTGAATTTCAATGACAAGAAGTAAGATATTGTTTCCAACAAAGTCTCATTTGATGAATCTGATGACGAAGGAGAGCGATAAACCACACCGATCAGCCCGTTATCATGTTGCGTTAGCTTCAATTTACACCATAACGTGTCTGAGGCAGTGAAAGAGCACTCAATCTGCTTACATTGCAAGCCCTATATGACGATAGAGCAGCACACCCCCACCTCGCGTTGGACGATCACGCCTCAATAGCTCCATGTCCGGTAATCGCAGCTCGGAGTCTAAGATGTCGGTCGTCAACCAGGTTTCGGTTACTGCAATGAGATCCCATCGACCGGTCCGACAACGTAGTTCCACTTCTGGAAACCTACTGAAAAGACCCTGAGCCTTGGTATAGAAATAGTTCAGTCGTTGTCGGTGCAGAAATCCCTTGAAGTTTAGGGATGTAATTTGGCCGACCTCGTCGTCGGCCGGTAGTATTGGACAATACAGTACCCTGGATTAGAAACAAGAGCCTTCCCTTGTCGGCACAATTAAATGCATTACTATAGTCAAGGAAACACATGAAATGCGGTATCATATATGTCTATGGATTGCAAATCTGAATTCACCACTTGCGCAACGTCGTTCAAAGTAGAACGTTGTTTGTCATAAGCGAATTGGTTCTCATCTAGCTGCCCAGTGTTAGGAATAATGTTATTAATACGATCTTTCCCTGAGGACAGCTGGAAATAGTTCGTCGAGACCGGGAGCTTTCGATGTTTTCAGGCACATCAACTGTGTCCGCAACTGCTTGACATGGAAAAGTTTACGGCGGTCAAGTGATTGGAAATATGGATACGATATTTTAGTTTCAGTTGACGTGGAAAACATGCAGTTGAGTTAGCCGTGGGTTTAGATCCGCCTAGTCTGACTCATGTTCCACAGAGCTTTTCCATAGCACTCCAGATTTTTTTGCCATTCCGGTCACCAAGTAGGGTTTCAATGTAGTCTGTCAAGATTTTCGATCTGTCTTGATATGCACTGACGTTTGTTTAGCAAAAGCTGGGTCACGATTTTTATATGCGCCTTCTTGGATTCTTCTGAAGGTCTTCAAAGCGGGAGAGGAAAATCTGGTGGGGCCTTGGGGTGGCAGAGGACAAAGGAGAAGTTCAGATAGCTAATGAGTTGTTTACACCCGACCGAGGCGCTTGGGTCAAAGAACTGATCAAAATTTGTACGAGAGTCCATTTCTCTCAGTGATGCCATCTGGGCCAGGTTGCACAGCCTATGAAAAATCTTCCGAATAGATGTACGTGTCAGTGTTCTATGATGTTTCTTTGAGTAGACTTTTGGCAAAATATTAGTGATAAAATGCTCGGGGTTTGCCAGAGGAGTTCTTCTTCGCACAACAAACAGACCAGTTTTGTTCGAAAACAAAGAATAAAGCTGCTAGTTTCCTCTGATGGGGAAATTCACAAGATTGTGAAGTGCAAAACGAGTCAAGAAAAGAACATCGGTATGGTTACAATCATCACTAACCATAAGGTGAAGTTTACTTTTTTCTTTTGGATATTTACTTCCTTTTAGTTAATGCTCAGTGATGCAATTTTGAGAAGCGGAAAGCGATCCAGCAAACGGCTGCCATACAACACACAAGGAGATGGTGGTTGTGGGATTCGAAGATACGTTCCCCGGGGTGATAATTTGGCGGCGTTATCATTGGACCACCATCGTCCAGTTTTTCGAAATACTGATGGTACGTTTGGTGAACAAATACCAAGGAGAGATATTTTATGAGGTTTTGTATTGCGCAAAGCAATTTGCCAGCCTCGTTGGTGCTTTCTGAGGAAACCTGACCTAGAGTATCTGCATTTTTCGTATATATTTTTAACTTGTCAGCTGANGCTGATATGATAAAGAACGCCACTCCTTCCCGACAAAAAGTAAATTTTCCAATTTTTTAAAGATTCCGGGGCATAGGCAATCTTGTGATTGCCTATAAAAGCAATGAAACAAATTTTATTCAAAAAATTAAGTCCAATATGTGACATAAATTTTGACAAATCATCAAGTGGAGCACATATGTAGTATGGTCGAAGTTTGAAGGCCCCACCGACTCGAGTTTGATAATCAGACAAGAATTGGTATGATCAGCATGGACTCTAAGCTTCCTTCGCTCCGTCGAACGTCTACGTTAAGTGCGAATGAGGCACCTGAAAACTGCACGCATCCCGTCGCCAAAACAGGCAACCATGGACACTTCTTCCTACTCTGGCGTTGCCGTTATCAACAGATAGGTCAGAGTATACTTGCACTCATGTTCAGCACACTAATAACGGACGACGAGTTTGGACTGGCCTTTCTGCTTAGCTCGAGTTCACCAACGAATGAACAAACTGTGGATGGCCTCGGAAAATAAGACAGTATTATACTTTTGGGAGCTTCTATAGATTATATTGATTGCACTTCGGGAAGGTTTAAAAGCATACAACAAGTAAAGAATAAGACTCTAAAAATCTATCACTTGAGTAGGACGATCTGAAACCTAAATATTTGTGAAGTCGTATGAACCATAGGTTCACCGATTTGCAAACCACATTCGTGACCCATTTCACACAACTACACGAGAACCCATGCGTGAGATATATGGAAATGACTGGAATAGAAAACACATTGTGCGGATCATGTGTGTGAGGTGACTAGATTACCTCCGTCAAACTCGAATTAAATCAGACAAGTGAACAAAATCCAGAATGACAAAAAAAGCGGTATGGAAAAGACCCAAAACAAACCAAACAACTCCAAACGGAAGTAAGCTCTGTTTCGTCACAAAGCTAGACAGTCATTGTTTTTGTACTAATTATGTATTCATATTCAGGAACATCTACGAAATAAACTAACTATTGTCTTCACTGAAAAATGGGTATAAATTTACGCACAGCAGCGATGGCTCGGGACAGACGTGGAACAACTGTGCAACTGTCGGGACTCTGTTTTTGCAATGAAGACGGCAGTTCTGTGCTTTGCATTTGTAGCCCTCCTTTTCCTATCGCAACAATCGGATGCTCTCGTATTCAGACACTCCAAAGGTCGTACGAGAAAAACGCAAACACTGGAAACTGAAAAGCCTTCAACGCCATCAACAACTACCGAGGATTCACAGGAGAGTGGAGAAGAATCACAAGCACGCGAGACGGTTGAGGAACTACCGGATGAGGATGATGACGACGAATTGATTGCTTCTACTCCCACCATCACCCGAATACGTTTACGCGGTCGAATGTGTGTTCGTGTTTGCGTGCGTGGTCGATGTTACATTCGATGTTGGAGGTATTGACTTGCCCCAACACCTAGCCTAGTTTCTCCCATTTATGATTGATTTTTAATCAAAAAATAAAATTTTCATGCATTTTCTACTGGTCTCGTTCTAAATCTCTCGGGCTCCCAAATGCGTTTTCTTTTCCTCATTTTACACCAACAGTTGCACTTCGCGACAGGCATCATATGGGTTTGCGGTGTCAAACCGCTTACGATTAAGTGTGCTTCATCAAACCCCGAGTGGAAACAGCAAATTCAGTCGGTCTGTTCGACGCAATCTGTGGACGATTGATGTGTTGCCAAATACGCAAACTTTATTCCATGTTGATAAACGAGTGTGTTAATCTAGTTTCATGAGGTCGGTTGGCTGGTTGAGGTTCTTTAAACGTTCTACACAAGCGTTTTGTGCTTCATGCTTTGACAAAATGGTTTCAGGCATGTCGTTAGTTGAAAACCTCCGGCGATACGGTAGATGAAATTAGGCGGAAGAAAACTGATTTGTAGCATAATCGACTGTCATAAAGCCTTGAAACCACGAAAGCATTCTCGTTTAATCAATGTTTTCGCTTCTCTTATCAACACTGAAAACCTCCAATGTATGGATTTGTGATTAAATTGCGATTATCGTGAAATGTCATTTATCTTCGTAAAATACTACTGCGTACCATGCACAACACATCTATTCATGCTTTTTGACCGAAATCCAATCGAAAGTAACGGAAAAATAGGAAAATAGGTGAACGATATAAGCGTTCAGGCTGTCACGCTTCTCTCCAATTATTTGCATCATTGAGTAGGCCTATTCTGATGACGGTCTGACGCGAAAATCTATCCAGAAATCTGGGTCATATGCAAGCATGCGTAACTAAATCGCCTATTTCGATTGTTTTTATTTCTATAAACCCCGTCTTATTTGTGCTTTAGTCACCGTAGGGATTTCCACGACCGTAAACTCCTAGAATCCGCGGTGAACTTAGTTAGGTTTCACTATCGGACATCATCCATACTAAATTTAAGTAATTATTGTATGTGAAAAATATGATAAACCATTGAGTTATTTAACGACGGCTTCTCGTACAGTCACAACAAAACGAAGCGCATTATTACGCGATAGTTTTAAAGGTTAAATAAGAAATAGGTGCATTTGAGAACTTGTTAAGTGCGAGATTTACAGTTCTTGCAGTTTTCAATCTTGATTTTCTCAGCTTTTGATTAGGAAATAATGAGTTATCTGAAATTATTCGCATATAGTTACAGTGTAAACCAAAAGGGAACGCTGTGTATATGAACGCGGCGCGCATAGATAATGGCCTGAGACCACTTCATGTGCTTACCGTAGATTATTCTACCTTAAGTTCACAAATACTCACTGGGAGAGCAAGACGATGAATATGTTGATATGACCTGACCTTCAGATTTAACTTCACACAGTCCTTAGCTCTACCATAGCTCTACTTCAGTTGTGCATAGGAAAGCACCAGAGACTCCAGTTTTGCTCTTATTAGAGCTCATCATTAGTGCATACCCACCGTCTTAGATGTGAACTCGGGGCTCATTGTGTAGAAGACGTTTGTATTACCACTGTGCTAGCCAGCTCATACAGGGGTTGAACCGAATGATCAATTCACGTTTGGTTAAGTATTACCTTCAATGATAGACAGTCAGTTCATTCATTGGACCCGATTAGTTTAACTCAATAACGATTATCCCACCGCACTACTCACAAGTAACTGGATTTAAATGCAAATAATTATATGTTGAATTTGCTTTATCTTGTTGATGTTTTCTACGCCAGGTTTCAAATTTCAATGTCCTAATTCAGGTACAGAAATCTCCTGATGGCTATAAAAAGCTGTTCACGACAAAAGTAATCGAAATTGGGCTGCAAGATAATTATTTCCGTTGTAGTCAAAGAACATCCCTCAAAGAATACAGTGACATTTTGTTATTTTTTCAATGATACACTCTGATTTATCTCATTAAATGATGGAACATTTTGGGACTCTCAGAGATAGCGTTGTGCTACAGATTTATCAGTCGAGTGATACAAGTGTTCCTCACATTTAACTACATTTGGATCCCACTCGACCAAAGGGATGATTTAGCTTGTCTATATGATGAATTTTGTCGTGTAAAAGCGAACGAAGCGTGAAGTGAAAGCCCAGGAATCAGTTCCTTCATGTATTTTGTCAACGGGTTGGCATGTTTACAACTGAGTCCCAGACCCAACAGGCTGATGCTGAGCTGCGCGCAAGGTGCGATACCTGAGCGCAAAGATGGGTTGCCCTCTATCATGTATAAGGAACATGAAAATCGATCTGATCGGCTGGTGGCCGAGTTTACTGCCTGTACTGTCTGCTCATAGGTCCCGGGTTCGATCTCCATTGGGCCTGATAGATTCGCTCACTGCTGACGAGACCCAATCAGGTGAATTTACGACGCACACTGCATTAGGCAGTACTTAAATCCACTACCAAGCGAGTTGCAAATTTTTGTTTACACATACATCGCATTATTACTCAGACAGTGAAATACGCAAAGGATCTAACTGGTGAACAACCACCATGATTGACTTTTCGTTTCACACAGTTCCATTTTTGGTCGTAGAACACTGGCATTATGCGCGCGCATTGAAGCAGCCTTTGGTTCTTGTGAACATCTGAGTGTCGGGAAAAAACGTGTGTGTCACCTGACCTGCAGTACATCTGAATAAATCGCTGTGAGCCATTGATTGTTTGGATTGCAACAGCTCACTTGAAAATTGAGCGTTTGCTTCTTCGTCGCCCAATTAGCCCTGATTTCTGCTGCAAAATGTATTCGGCTCGGTATCTTTGTCTTGTGAATAAGCATCACTAGTTTGCTTGTCTGCAATAAAAACAGTCTAGTCAGTCAATCAGTCCGTCGGTCAGTCAGTTGGTCAGCCTCCATCTTGCACGACTGATTTCTTTCACATTGCTACGATTTTCAAATCAAATTCAAATTCAGATTGTTATTATGGGATATGATTTACAAAGACTTCGCTTTTTCAAATCCAATAGGGTGTTTACACTTTGGTTCGGAACACGATTCACAATATCACAGTTGGTCCTTGTAAGTAAAATAGTAATGTTTTTGATGAACACAGGAGAATATATTATGTGGTTTTGTGTTGAAACATAATGTTTGCCAGAGCATCATCAACCTGACGCTTGAAAGATATTAATGTTGGCGCACAGACCACGTGAGGTGGTAGAGAGTCCCATGTGCTGCGCACTCTGACTGCAAGCGAAAGACGTTTGCAGTCGAGACGACTGATTTGGAGTGCCACCTTCAGTGGATGCCCTCTGAGATGAACACTGACTGATAGAACCAAAAGTGATCTACATGGATGTTGGACTGTTAAAACAATCGATACAGTAAGATCATATCGCCTCTGATTTGACGATATTGAGAGAAGTGTAGCCCCAGTAGATGTAATCTTTCGCCATAGATCTTAGAATTTAGACCATTGACCATCTTGGTAGCCATTTCTGGGGATGTTTGAGTGCCCTCCGATCTCGATGCAGCCATGGATTCCAGGCTTGAATTGAGTACTCGTTGTATGGATGTATGCGGCTAACAGACCCTAAGCCTTGGTATAGAAATGGTTCAGTCGTTATCCGTGCAGAAATCCCATGGAGTTTAGTCACATAATTTTTGCCGACCTCTTGGTCGGCCGGTAGACGTTTTTTGTCGTTATTTTTTGTTGGGTTTAGGTAAATCGGGTAGGAGTGGAGCATGTTGTTTACAGTGTTTCACGCAAAATGTGATTGATTGTTTCGACGGTAAGAGAAAACACTCTGTAACGATAATTATGGTCATCACAATACAAAGTATATGCTACAAACAATTATCACACCACTGCCGTTGTATACTCCTGGTGGTGATGGTGGTGGTATGACTTTAACCGGGGACCGCAGGTCCCGGAGCGCGGTGGTAAACAGAGATTTAGAGTAATTGAGCATTATTACAAAAAACCGTTCGGTAGAGCAATCAAACGAATGCTTATACCTGCATCCCAGATGCAATTCAGCTCGACAAGAGAAAAACGTTTCGTTGTTTCTATCTTGAAAATTTGAGGACTCAAACGAGTAGTAAAGTGGAAGAAATTGTTTGGTAACTGAACAGCATGTTAGGAATGTATTAAATAAAACCTGAACCATGATACCCTTCCAAAACAACACCTGGCTACAAATCTGCGTATAACTTTCACTGGTTATCAGTAGAAATATAAATGTTAATAAACCATTATTCAACAGAACACAGTGGAAACGTGAAGAGACTTCTTTTTGCTGTATATCTTTTCAGACGTTTACATTCATAGTTCAGTTGGTCAACAGATTGGGACAAGGCTTAAGCAGATGCTTGAAAAAATGCATATACGTATGTGGACACAATGCCCAGTTGACAACAAGATATGGGATCACGATTGAATAGAAGACGTGTGAAGTTGTGAGAAAAAGACAGTAAATGGGGAGTGGATGGGAGAACGACAAAGCTGTCGCATAACAATATAGGGTGTTCCCACCTATAGCCATAATAACAGCAATGCTTGAATCGGATTACGTTAATTGTACAACTTTGACTTCATGCCTGTGACTGCTGTGGGTTCCGCAGTCGTCAGGATCTTCTTACGTAATCCAATATTCAAAAGGCTATTTCAGTCTACATTTTGTCGGAAATATTCAATCCAGGCTAAAGCAAAGATCAAAGATCAAAGATTTATTATGGAAACAGCTTACGAGCTCATGCTTTTCTCGTCCCATTGGTTCGTGTTGTGATTAAACGACAGTGATGCATACAATTCATTGTGTAAAATGTCGCATGATACGGACTTCTTCCACTGATGCATGCAGCTCCATTTATGTTGGAATGTAAGATGTGCTAATGTTTCATCAAGTCTCAGTTTTAAAGACCCAATGCTTGGCTCACATGGGTTGGGAGAGAGCTCCAGATCGAACACACTCTGCCTGCGAATAATTGACGCCGGCATTCTAATCGGCATTTTGAGAACACCAGTTTGAACGGATGTCCTCTAAGATAAGTGTTGGGTGATAATTTTCGCAGTGCGCGACATGGAGGGACTTTGTTTGGTTTATCGATATCTCCTCTGATGCGCCGGTGGTTGTTGGAATAAAACCCCAGCGACTTCAGTACTTTTGCTTACGAATAACGCTTCAACCCCCTGACAATTTTGGTGGCCATTCTTTGGGGACCCTCCAGCATTTTGCAATCACGTTATAGCCATGGATTCCATACCTGGGTAGCGTACTCTGTGAGTGGGCGAATGTATTCTGACAGCAATCGGCGTAGAAGTGCTGACTCAAACCGTCAGAAGACCTACCTAAGCAAACGGACATTTTTTACAGTTGCATTCGACACCTTGGTGCGGTTGAGTGAGCAGCTTAAGTTTTTTTTGAATGATGGTGCTCAGGCCCTTCTCAATTGAGGTATGTGGTAGTTGTTCATTTCCGAGTAAATACGAAAATCGCCCCTTGAGTCGTAGAGGTAGGGCCTTACACTTTGGCACATTGAATTCAATATCATTCGGAAATCAGAGATCAGATGCTTTCAGCCCTTCCCGGAGTGCCAGGGAAACCGCTGGTTGCGTCACTGTATTCTAAATTTTGGCGTCATCTGCAAACAGTAATACTTTTGGTCTCAGAGCCTCCAGTAGGTCGTTTATGAACGTTAAGAAGAGTCGCGGACCAAGCACAGATCCTTGTTGAACCTCAATGGTAGTGTCTATAGGACTGGAAGCCAATCAGAAACACGAACCGATACGGTTCGGTGTTAGAGAAATGCTTCGGTCCAATGAAGCTCGAGACCCCAAATACCGTAATTATAGAGATTCCGCAGTAGAATGTTGTGGTTTACCCAACACTTGAATACTTGAAAAGTCTAGACAAATAATGTCTACCGCGTTGCCGTCATCATCTGCTTTTGTCCATCCTTCACGTGCAATGAGCAAATTGGTAGCGCAGGATAGCAGGAGCGAATTAAGACACTTGTCGTTTATTGGACACCTCACTATTGAGTGTGGAACAACACTGAGTGTCCCATTCGGAATCTGAAAACCGAAACCTGATAAAATAGCAAGTCAATTCGATTAACTTTTGTCCCAAATACTTTCCCGCGTGCGCGGGCATTCTCCACGAATTCACTTATGGCGCCTCGGAACACCAAAATACACATGAAGATTCAAACGAGTAACAGATAGACAAGCACATCAATGTTGGCGAAATGTGAAAAGCTGAACGGCGCATGTGCCATGTGAAATTAAATGGCGAATCGTCTCAATCTGGAAACCTTCCAAAATGATACTAAATAAGTACCCTCGATCAAAATAGCACAGGCGGAATTATGTGAGTAGTACTTCCGGGTCTGGTCCGACCAGCATCCATGATTCGTCCGTTATGTTCACCATAACTGATTAGATATTCCTTCACCAGGGTGGTGTGCTTGCATCCTTGGGGCCCAAATTTGTGACGAAAATATGCAAATGAAATAGATCAATCCGGAACTCGATTTGACTATCGGGTAACATAGCACGAACCGATCATTTGCATTTTTCGCGCAATATCTCACCTTCCCGTGAGCACACCCCGTTTGCATTCACCCAGTAAAATTGGGAGCAACACCAAACATCGGTGAAGTAGCACTGCGAACGAACCAGATCCTGAGAGTGGGAATGCTCTTCGACTGGGTGGCTGAGAATTGGGTGGACGGGGAGAATGCAGACGATGAAGGCGAAGACGCAGTCGAATTGCTGTTTGTGGATTTCTTTATCCTCGATTCTGGTGACAATAATGTTTCGCGGTGATATCCTGTCAAATATCGGTCAGCGGGAAAATCATTATCTCCTTTACACTTTTCGCTAGTTGAGAAATAAGGATACCCTAACTAATCGGTTAAAGCCTGTAAATCAGTTAAACCTGTTGCAAATTGGACACCCCTTTGTTCTTACCGATTTCTGTACACTCCAAAGCACTTCAGTCATTTTTCCACCAGATCTCTCGCATCTATTCCAAAAAAATTGATGTTCCAAGTAAGTATTTACGGCTTGTGGGCGTTTGCTTTTCAGACACAGACGAAATGCGCTCGTAACCGGAATAAACAAACTTGAAAACCCGGCTATTTACCTGACTGACTGCGGTTGGAGAACAAGATTCATTTATTCATGTAATGCATGCTAAATACAGTCTATTTATTAAATCAGCTGTGACACTAAATGCTCGTGGTTTGTTACTAGATTACACATGACCTCTGATTCGAGGGAGTGTTGATTTCACAAAGGGCTTCGGAACCTGAGTTGTTGTGAAGCGAATGACGAGATTTGCAGTAAAATGCCCATGAGCTACGGTCGCTAAGAGCCATTTTCTTATGAACTGGCCTACAGCACTTTTGAATGGTGAGATTATATTTTGAGGTAATCATCCCTGAGGGCTTGGGTGCAGCTTTATCACTGCAAATTCGTTGCAACTTTTCTGGTTAGCCCGTGAGCTTTCGTTAGTTCACTTTCCACAGTATCCGAAGTGTATAGCCTCCCAGATTGGTCAATCACCATAGGCACGAGGCCTGGAATATTTAATATTTGTAGTACTTTGTTTGAAATGACAAATTTTGTCTGATTGTTTTTAAAATCCCGAGTAACAGTTTGATTGGCAATTTTCAAAATAGAGATTCATGTACTATTGACAGCGTCCTACTGGCAGCGTCCAATCAGCAAAACGTAGTGTTTTGTTTTTGTATAATGGGTGAAACTAACTCGTAATGGGCTTTCCCTGCACTGGATTCGGTCAGCTGGTCAACTGGTTCCTTCCTACTTATCGGGCTTCGGTACGCTCTCAGGCATTCACATGTGGATCTTGTTGCTGATAAAACGTGGCTGCTCACGAACGATAGTTGTCAGTCTATGAGTGAAATGCATTAGCTTATCAGTAAACGTGAGCATTATATGGTAAATAATTCTGACAGTAAATAGTCAGATGTTACAAACGAACGAGTTGAAACTATACAGCAAGAATACCGGTTAGTAGATCAATAGGTGATGAGGACATTACTTCCACACTTGTGCACAATTCAGTCAGTAAACGGGAAGACTTGTTCCAAATGAGATATTTGGTTGTATGAATGCCATTTCCCCGATACCCTAATCGTTATTCATAATGAGCCACTATTCTCGTCCAGGCACCACCTTGCGGAAGTAGAACCCTATTATGTGCGACCACACTTTGAAACAAAATGATCTCGAAAGTTCATGACATTTGCAACAATTATTTTAAACTTTACAGAAAACGAAAAAAACGAAAAATTAAGAAAAACGAATTAGGAACAGTGCGTTTGATTGTTCACAGTCACTGGGTTTTGCTGATGATCTTCAATGTGTGTTCCACTCCTTGCTTTATCAGTAATAGACCGCTAGCTGAAGGTGTCTGTAAGTGATTGACTGATTTGTGATGACTGACAAAGAGCATGGAACCAGAGTGTTTGCAGTGCCAGTGCTGACAGAAACAGAAAAATTATGCGGTGCTTTCCAGTCTCAAACGGAATGAAATGGTTGTCCAGTGCACTCCGTTGGTCATCGTAAACGCTTCCCCCGATTAGAACACAGAAAATATTTTCATCAACGATATTTCAGTGTAACAATGAATAACCAAGCATGATCTTCAGCAAGTTCTCCCGGAACACAATGTGAGAAGAAAACAGAAGTTCCTATTAAGGCTTCATCAATGAATACAAGTAGTTTGGAATAAAACGTGTCTTGTTTGCATAGGCTAGTTGATTCAGAAAAATAAATCCTCTCTGTCCATTCGACATCAAAACTGTGTTTTATTTAACGTTTTGCAGAGATGGAAACGTTTGAACTATTGGACATTTTCAAGAATCTCAAGCTACCTTGAAAATTTTGGGAATTTGCTGTATGTGCATAGCTAGCCACCAACACATCAATTGAGCGATTGAATGTGTGATCAAACAAATCCACATCCCGAGCCGATCATAGAGTCACGGGTTCACTGGGTGCGGAACGGAATATCAGGCAAAGCAAAAGAAGAATGTATGAAAGCTCTGTGATTTTAAAACTACTGGTGCATTCTGAAGTGTCATGCGATGGGTCCGGAGTTCAAATCCCGGACAGGACGGTTGATATGCACTACTGATGAGCTCTAATAAGAGCGAAAATGGAGTTCAGTGCTTCCCCGAGTGTATAGTTTCATCGATGAACTGAAGATTGTGCGTGAAGGTGAAGTTCGATGAATAATCAGTTCAGATTAGTTATTCCACAGGACTATTCACAATTAACTATGAGTTAAATGCGACTCTTGGACTTCTAATTGTTTTCCCCCTTGTAAATCGGACCGTCCGAACAACTGAATAACGTGAAGGTGTATTGTGATAGCTCCAACTTGTACTTCAGTTCTCCCAGCGTCTAAATCCCACATTTTAATACCAAGAAAAATTAACTGTCTGTTACTTACTTCACAACAATCAACGAACATCCGTAAATTCGTGTGAAGTAGTCAGTTATCCGTCGTATCCGGTAAATAGTTTTATACCGTGTGTGTTATAACCAGGGTGATTCATGACAACTTGACACCAAGCACTTAAAACAACGTGAGACAATTCCTGTGCGTACGACATTCAGTGTTATGCTTTGTCTTTTTGCCATGATTTTATGATTATTTTCTTCCATGTACTTCTACCAGATCGTTTCCTATTTTTATCTTTCTCGTAACCGACAATTCATAAATGAAGCGTTTCGGAAAAAGATTTTTCCTTTGCCATGAGACTAGCTTATATATATACTGGATGCTGCTTCTTGTCTAATTCACTTCATCTGTAAATCCCTAACGAAAAAGCCAAACATGTGNACATGTGCACTGTGCATTTCTCGACTATTCTTCCACTTTTGACTCGGTGTCTCATTCTCTTTTATTTAACAAGCTCCAATGGTTTGGCTGTCTCACTTCTTTTCTTGAATGGCTTCCCGATTATTTTTCGCAAAATTACCAGTATCTTAATTTGAGAAGAGACCGTAAACGGCACCACTCGCTAGTTTGGGTGTACTTCAAGATACTGCCTTATCACACGTTCTTCGTGCGAATTATATCAGTGACTTACCTATTTCTCCTCTGTATGACATTTTAAGTAGGCTGATGACTTCATCATTTCTGTTTCCGGATATAACCAATCAGCAATGGTTTCATATCCCACAAACTAATCCAAGCATGTTTCGTAATCCACTTCATCCGGTCCTAATCACAATCCCCGAAAATGTATTGAAATTATGATTTCCCTAAACCGTTCTCCATCTCCTTCCGACAATTCACAGATGCATTGAAAGCCGCTGTTCAGAGTTAGCTATGTGATACACTCAGAGGTCACACATGAAAGTAACGATCGCTGGTCCTTATATACCCAGTCCGTTGCCAGCAAGTTGAAAGTTCTTTCTTTTCAGATAAGAAGACTGCGCCAATTCTGTTTGATTTGTCACTAGGAGAAGCTTCTGTTCAACAAGATATTCTTCCTATACCCCTTAACTGCTTCTCTGCGAATTTCCCTGATTTGCTGAAGACTGATTACAAATCGCTGCTGGATTTGTTTCCCAAGTTCCGTTATCTGTTCTAAATAATAACTTCTATAGTGCTCAGGCTGAAGTGTACTTTGGAGTTTACTGACGATATTCAATCTGATCACTCCCATCTTTTACACAATAACCTGTGTGCATGCAAATCTCACCCTACACTAGTTCTAAATACATATTCATTCCATTTGCGATATTTACGTCCAGAAATTCTTTGACACCCTATTTCACCCGGTCACTAATCAACAATGAAAGTGTTCGTTCTGAGCTTTCTATTACATTTAGTGATTAAATCACATTCTGGAACACCTGATGCCCCACTTTTCCCCTGTTTTGCCAGTATTGTGACGGTGGTTTTTCCTTCTGGCTGAAAGCTTGTGTATAATTCGCAAAAGCTTCCTTACAACAAAGCACACTTCATGTTTTTTATTATATTATGATGAATATCTCACGAATGCACCGCAAACCGGGTCAATCAATCATCAACGGCCGAAGTGACACCAGGTCAAACAGTCGACGGTCAGGATGTTGTGTAATACAGAATGGTCTCTTCCGGTCACTTCCAAAAACATCATATTTGATTTCTGCGCACTGCATTCCGTGTGGTTCCGTCTACCGACGCTATTCACCCCCATTTCAGTCGGGCACTAGGGAGCAAACCAGTAAACGGTATAAGCATTACCTAGATAGAGGAAAGAAAGACCGAACAGAACACAGTGAACAACAAATAACGCAATGCTCTAAGATTTTAGAGTAAAGTGACCATGTTTCAACTGGAACCTTTGATCTGTTAAAACGCAAAATGCTAGCACGATTATATGGCCGCCCAAATGTACACAAACCAGATTACCTGAATCTTTAAAAGTTTCCTTATC
>UZAN01045519.1:6337-22439 GCA_900618425.1 Echinostoma caproni
TGCTTGCTGGTCTTATAGTTTTGGAAATTATCCAGTTGTCGCAGAGCTGCAATAAAACAACCGGATGCATTGTTTTCTTGTCCAGGTTTGGAGACCGGTAACACCTTAAGGCATCAGGTTTCATTGTTGACAGAAGAGAAAAGCTGTTGAGGCGGGAAGTCAACCTTGACCTTATTCAAAAACTCATCCAATGGACAAGCACTTCCTTTCCACTCAACACGAACTACTTACAGTGTGCGGGCGTTCTCGACGAAATATTTTATCGAACTATCACAGGTTTCACGTGAACCCTCTAATATGAAACGGGATCCGCTTGGGCTGCGTGTATATAGCAGAAATTGATACATTAAAGCATAGAGCTTTATCTCATCTCCCATTGCTTATTGATACCAGTGGTTCAACTCCATGCATATCTTAGCACCAGGTATTCTCCACAATTCTATCCATAAGATTCAGGTGAAAGTAAATAAGAGATTTTCGTGGCTACGAGTTACCCACATTGGACATTTATTTCTTTTTAACACTGATGGCCATGTTTCGGTTAAAAAACAAACACGGAAAGTGAAAATTCTCCAGGTGTCAATGAAGTGAGGTGTGCAACATGTCGTTTGTTGCACTTCTGAGACGAGCTCGGTGTGTATGTATCAACTAAACTAAGTCCATGTGAGTCGGCACCGGAACCATTAGATACGTCGTCATCAATGCATATCTCTTGTCTGGTCGCTTTATTCAAACCGATTTTTGGACAGTATATACTGGCATGGTTTTACGAAAGCGGAATACATGCACGTGGCTGGTTTTTATTCAGTCGAAAGATATCGATTTACCTAGAGGATTTATGTTCAGCAGGGTCTATGGAACTTAGACAAGTTTATCCGAAACTATTCGGTAAATGATCACAGTTAGTTGTGACCATCGGATTTATCTCGTATCGATGGAAAGTTGCTCATCATTTATGGTCAGTGGCCTGACCTTTTATGCGACTTGACTGAAATGAAGTACTGGTCGTGCAATAACCTGTCGATTCGGATGAATTTTTATTTGTCCTGATTAACTAGGCCCTTGGAACAGTTTTCATGCGAAAATTAGACAATGTGTAAATGGGGAGACAGGACAATGTATTTTATGATAACTTATGACATGGATAAAATAAATTTTATTTGAAAGAATCGGGGACTTTATAGTTCAATCAGAACACTGGATGAGGGTTGTAATTTTCATTGATAATGCATGTTTCCAATTGTCAGTTTCATTTATTTCCATTTAACATTGAGTCTTAGAAATGCTTTCCACTTGAAACTTCATCATCTCCAAAAGCAGTACCGATGGTGTCCCACTAATGGGCTATGGCCCCCCCCCTCCGTGTGCTCTATGCGCACGGCCCTTGAGAACCGCTCGGAGGGCCGTCAACCCCCCCGTCCGTCTGCATTCCTGCCAGTTCCGCGACATACCCGAACTCCTTCAGGAACATCCGTACGTCTCCATCCTCGAAAAATGCGGGCCACCGGACCTTCATCCTATCGACAGCACTAGTTGCTATAATTCCACAAGGCGTTACCTGATCGAGGATAGTCGTTGATTGCGGATTACAGTTAGGATGTCAATAATTTTGCATACATATAACAGATATCTCTTTTGAAACATGTCATCACGAATCCCGGTAGCACGCAGGTTAATGGATGGAGTAGCCCGTAGTTATTCTCTGGGACACAGCAATTCGATCTCAGTAGTGTAGTTAATTTTTGATCGTGGAAGGAAATCGCCAACCGCACTATTTACATACTACTTACCCATGTGAGTAGTATCTCACAACACTGGTAGTGTCTTGCATTTGTTTATTCAGCTACAGTCATTTGATTCATTGATTATCTGATCGGCAATGACACCTGTACTCCGTTTGTTGTAGTTTGGCTATTATCTTCAGAATAGTTTTCAACATATTCTGTAATGCCAGAAATGCGGAACTTCTCTCTTTTTTTGGAATTAAGACGAAGAATTAGCTCTATCAGTCTCAGTCCAATAGCCACCAAGATGGTCAAGGGATTGCATTATCTGACATACGAGGAGAGATTGCGATCATTGGGACTATATTCTGCTCAGTAACGCCGAACTCGAAACGGACTTGATTTTGACGTATCAAATACTGCAGAACCCAAACCATCCGTGTCGATCGCTGCTCATGTTATCGAAAAATGTACACCTAAGGGGACATCGTTTCAAACCACTGATTCCCAAGAGTCGACTGGATTGCCGGCGCCAGTCTTGCAGTCAGAATATGCATTTCTTGGAACGCCCTTCCATCTCATGTCGTTTGTGCATCCACTATTGAATCTTTCAAGCAGAGACTCGATGAAACCTTGGCACATCTCACATTCGTACACCACTAAAAGCAAACGGAAATTCACTTTAGCTTACATTCTCTATTATCTCCTACCCGGAACTCTATGTGACTGCTTTTTCGATGTGTAACGATTCATCTGTGTATATATCCTATGGGACGAGAGAAGCACCAGCTTGTAAGTTGTTCCCATATTAAAACTTTGACTTCAAAGTTAATCGAACGACTGCAGCTTGAGTCAGTTCAGTTCTGAGCAGTACATTACGGATTCTCGTATTCCTAAATTCAGTACTATTCTAATTATCACAACGAGCTAAACTCTCAAGTTACTTCCTCGTGTATTTAACTATTTCAATGCACTTGCGGTAGCAAGTATATCGGAAGAACTGAGAGACGCTTGGCCACTCGGATTTCAGAACACGTCCCGAGAACTCTAGCACTCAATGGCTCAAAGATCCCCTCCAGCTCTATTACCCGCCACATATAGGACTGCAAATTTTGCATCGATCCAAAGCAAGCATTCCGGGTGTTAAACCAACAGAAAACGGGGGTGGGGGGTGGGTTGGTACGGCTTGCTGAGGCCGCAGCCATTCGGCGTCACAAAGCAGATCTTTGCATACAATTAGACTTTGTGACCAGCCTAACCCTCCCATGGTAGGGCTGTCACCTTGATCCAGGTCGATGAACGTGTTCTCCCACCCTATCCCTCAGTTCAACCCGACTGCGATGGGTGACCTTTGATTTTCGCACTGATTTCGAGTGATTTTGATGTTTAAAGATTTGCCATTGTCCTGATCGAACTTTCACGTCAATGTTTGTACACAGCTGAAAAGATAACGTGAAACAGTTGAATTCAACCTGTCCTGTGACGATGCTTGTTCTTGCTCTTATGAAATTCCTAAAGGGAACTGGATATATGATATTTTATTTATCATTTTCGCTCTACCATTGTCCGCGATGTAACGAGTACTGAAAAACCCGAGGAGATGGAGCGACACAAACTGCACAACAACGATTATCGGACTGTCTGCATTTTACTCGAGACTTAAATTCTTTGGCAAGGAACTCGCTCGTCTGATGAGATTGTTTTCTAGCTCTTCCCTCTGATGCCCGTCTACCGTGAGCATAGCTAAAATACTCTTCGTATAAGAACCGACCACCAACACCTTATCTTCTTTTACATTTTCGATTTTCAATTGTTTCAAAACCAACTGCTCCATTATGATGATGATGCTTTGACCACCGCGCCATTACCACACTCCGAAAACCATCGCCATGATGGCATCTTTGGCATTGAGGATTGATCTGCGATAGGACAGTGTCAAGCGCAATTTTTGCTCAAATGCCAATGACACAACGTTCTGCTGNGCTGACACACTCGATCTTCACGATTATGTATAGAGTCCGACCAGACCCATCAAGACCAATAAATTCTCACACTATTCAAATGTGGAGCTAATTAGCACCCGTCCTGGGAAGCCTGATTGATGCGTACATCAAATTTAATTCAGTCGTTCAACCATCCTGACCAAAGGGAAATACAATTGCTCATGCACGGGACGATATTGATTGATAAATTGTGATTACACACTCCAATTACCGCTGTCATCTAGACTGGGGGTTACTTGTTGATGGATTGTGTGTATACACAATCCGTTCCGTGTTGTACTCCTAGCCTCTGAAACCACACTGGCCAAGGAGCTACGCGTTGCAGTTTAAGGACAATGAATCAGAGGCCAACAGCCTCAATTGATCATTACCCAAGCGATTCAAAGGGGGGGTCTTGCACCTTTCCTTTTTTGAACATAATTTATCCCAATACTTTTTTCAATCAATAAACCACTACTTCCGTGGCTTTTTCCCTGCGTCCTTTTACGGGTAGATTTCGACAAACGACTATTGTGATTCCGTAATCCGATAGAAAGTGTGATTCTTGATTCATGATTTGTGTCTATTCTGATGACTGCCTCCCCGCGTCATCGTTTGGTGTAAAGATGATAGTATGCAAATGAACTCATTTTAAATATATTCTGAACACTAATCAACTTTAGGTTTTGGCTACTCATGAGTAAAACATCCATTAACTCGATTTTAGGGTTGTTATGTCCCGGGCGAGGCTCAGAGATACCAGCCAAAGTGCATGTATTCCAAATAACTCTTAACCCTATAAATCACTAATCTCTGTTGGAAAGTCAGAGCCTAAAAGATGATACCACCGACATGATGCAAAGATAAGCTGCAAAAGCAGGGTATCAGGATGTTGTGCTGGTGATAAGTAAATAGACACCCAAGGCATTTGAACTAATTGTGATTGGGCAGCCATGAAATCAGTTAGAATTTTTTTTGATCAACAGTCTAATGCGATAAGTAGTCAAGTTCCCATCGCTTAAATCTCTTGTTCCGTAACTCAATCATAAAGCGCTTTTAATCATTATTAGAGAAAATATATCATTCCAAATGAACTGAGATTACGAGGAACCCTGACGATCAGTACGACATTAGTCCCCTTTTTATGCTGATTATTATAATACAACCTGTGTATTCATTTGAGATAGTAACCGTCTAATTTGGATTTCAAACAGTAGAAGTATGTAGTTAGAACCCTGGCTAATACTGCATAAAGTTAATCAAAATGAAACTAAGGGAACTACAATCCGATCACAAAACGGTTACTACACACCCAGAAGTCTGTGAAGTTGCATGGATTAAGCAAGACTTTCACATGTTCAGTCTATGCAGGCAAGTAAATAAGTCAAAATGAGGCCATGGTTTAGATAATAAAAGGTTGAGTGCACTCTCTAAAAAATGATTTACTGTTAAAATTTACTGTATTTGGACTGTCGTACGCCTGACCTGTAGGAAACTTCATTTTGATAGGTATTTCCCGTAGGTTAAACATCAATTTACGAATAAACATGCTAGAATTTCCAAACAACTGTTCAATACATTTTAACGAATTCATTGAATCTCCTAATTCTTGGTTTTACCCATGAAGGATTTCCAAGGGAAGCGTTGAATTTGATGCAAGGGTAGCCTGGTGGGACTTTTGAAAATCCTGAGCAGTATTGGTCGTGCATTTGCCCGAGCTGTGCACCACTTTTTGCTTTAAAGTGAACACTATTGCGCCTTCGATTTCTAAGCCCCATTGAAATAGGGCAGTATATTAGGAAACGAAAACGCGCGTAAAAATGTCTGAAAATGAGGTTATTTTATAACCCGCACTGCGTTCTGCAGTCCTATTTCTTAGTGGCCTCTCAGAATCGTCGGACCACCTTTTTGAATACACTTGTTTAGTCTAAGTAGCTGTCTAGGTTCGGAGGCACACTCAGTATACAACTTTTTCTGTTGGATTTTTCTCGTGGAACTCTGAACTTTCGACCGTTTCCCTCAGAAGCTGACCGTCTGGACGCTTTAACACCAAATTTGACCCCGTTTAAATGTTTTGGTGGCTCTCTAAACAGCCCTTGTAAGAGGCTCTCGGAGAATCGTAGAGTTGGTAGTGATGACTGAGGTAATTGTACAGCATTGACCTGACTATTGGTTAAGGATCTAAAGTTTATGGAGAAATCAAGACGAAAAATTCAAACCCATTCCATTCCCTATTNAAGCAAGGTTATGATCAATATGCCTGAAGAAAATTTGACGGGTGACAGAGCAGACCCCATTCGAGCAGTGAGACGTCATCAAAATGGCACAAAGAGTGCGCTGCAATTCATGGATTTATTTAAAGCTATCATATGAAAAGCTAATATTCTTTCATTGTATGTAAATATGGAACATCTACCATCCTGGTCCACCTGACTGGTCTGCGATTCTTTTTGCTTCTATTTCCGTTCGTTCCACGTGCATGATTGTCTCCTTCCGGTAACCTNNTACTTTGTCCCCAGACTTCATTGACACGTAATTCTGCTCCCCGTGTGCTGCATATCAAGTATATGTCGGTATGTCATACAATTGTTCATGAACTACAGACAACCGATGGGAAGCGAAAAAAAGAGCGGCTAAATTTAGAGCAATACATTATGAAGCAACTTAAAATGAAGTGTTGTACAAATGCATTTCATATTCGACATTCGGATACAATCAACCAATCCTGATCAAAATTTCTATTTTTGAAATTCAAGGTGAAACTGATTCAGATCCCCCAAGACAAAGGAATTGTCCTAGCAGTTTATTTTCTGGTTTTCCGGTCCACAATAAATCTGTTTATCCCTTGATGTCTGTACGTATTCTTTTCTAATGTCGCATCCGTTGGCCTCGTCAGATCCAGCGTCCGTCCCGGTCACGGTGTCTCACGTGATTGGTCTGTTTCAAAATCCATCGATTGTGGATGCATAGACATGTCCGTGCTCCGAACTGTGTTCACTGTTTGGTTCCCATGTGCTGACTACAAGTCGCACAGACTACTTTGTACCGTCTACTGTTCCTACCGCATTCCGTGTTCAAAACACAATCACTCAGGCGTAATTTAAAAGTGATGGATAAAATCAAGTGGGCGTTTAATCCCAGTAGTAGTGAGGTATCATGACACTACTTAAATTAGTACGCGCAACATTTCGTTTTGAAAATAATAACGTTGTAAATATGGGTTTGAGACCATCTGAACATTTGGTGTCTTCTCATATGCAATGAATCTGCATAGGCGACAGTTTCAAACGTCCTGAAATCGATACAACTGCATTTTAACCGGATCAATTTATTTACCATTAGCTTCCGTTGTGTACTAATTTTACCGCTAACAAAATCGAACTCAGTGGCGATAAAAGCGACGATAGAAAGGGCTTGGCAACCAATGCATCAGATCATGTGATGAGATTGAACCGAAGGCCAGATGGTAGATTATTTCTGTTGTTTGACAATGATTCATCACGAACATCAGGTTTTACCAGTTTAGAAGGGATTTCTTAGCGTACAAGCCCTGGTTGCCATAATTTATCCCGAAGTTAAACGTTTTTGTTAAATACATCAATCTGTCTTTTCGGTTAATATTCGTTTTTGTGATAGAGTTTGTTATTACGTCAAAAGAGAGCACTGAAAAATGTTTTGGCTTCGTAGAAAGGCACAACGCAAGACTGTGGTTGGCTGTGACATGAAACTTTTTTTCCGACAAAGTATTCGGGTTCTGAATGCTTCCGAAAAGGTTCAAACCTCTATTGGATAATGTCAAATCGAGGGGGTTAGGACCTGGTGACATACTTGATAAGAGACTATGCCTGGACACCGTGAAACACTGATCCGCTGCCCAGTAGTTAAGTGAATAGCTTGCATATTTTCCACTTGCAATATTCCGATTTTCATCCTGGGTTTTTGAAAAATGCATTGGGATTGCTGTTGACAGAAATGTTGCAATTTCCACACCGCGCCTCTTCCTCATTGGCCACTTTATGAAAAGCATTGTTGAAAATCAGGTATGAATCCACAGGATAGTTGTGGTTAATGTGCTGACCGCAGTGGTCAACATGCTTCTACGAGGAGAACCATTTATGGGGCACGTAACTGAATGACCTAGAAAGAAGCAATACCAATTTAAGATTCTGATTATAACATTGTGACCTGAGATACTTAGCTGGTGCACACCTCGGTTATTGCTCTTGGCGTGCAGGTGATACTTATTGTCCCCCCAAGGCATTGTTTTATGTCGATCCGTCCGATGATTAGTGTTCACTGCTTAACGGATGTTGTGATGCTCTTCTTCGTGTTAGGTAAAAAACTTTCTAAACCTAAACCTGTCTACTTTTTAAATGTTTTTAAATTTATTATTTAAATTGTACTTGCTGCTTTTCGGCCTTCCTCCCAGCTGCCGGCCGTTGATTGGCCAGTTATGAAAATTTTCTCGTTTCTTTTGCGTCAACTTTCATGATCTCTGTGTCTGGAGACCGGAGCGGTGCACAAACACATGAGTTGACACTGTAGATTTGACTTGATCTGGGTCTGTCAATTACACGTTAGTTGCTCACTGACTGTGTTCTTACTTTCGTATCTGGGAGAAGGCTAGTACTAGTGGTGTGCACTCTGTGGTGTGATCGTGGGGCTGGATGACTGCGTGACCTTTAAGGTACGCGTTCCGTATTGTTTTTACCTACCTCGTATTTTCACACACTGTGTGATATCATGCACGTCACAACAGTGAGTGTTCGATCTGTTTCCCATCCATCTATATTGGGGAGTAGCACTAATGTATTGTGCTGTGACCTGTCGATTCGTGTTTGGATGCGCTGTGTCACACGCCGTTTCTGTGTTGTTGTGTCAGTGTAATGATTGTAGTAACAGTAGTAGTAATTGGCATTGAACTCGGAACACGGACTACGCAATGCGAATCACAGAACATGAATCAAGGATCAGCTATCACGGACTGGATCACGGAAGCACTGAACCTCAATGGCACTAGCACGCAATATCTCACGTGACTGAGACGCGAAGAAAAGGCCACAGGAATGGTAGTTCGTTTATTGGAAGAAATGAGGGCGATTGAATAATATGTACAAAAGAAAATCAGTGGTTATTCAGGCTTCAACCAATCGTATTCCAGTATCGCTTGCATCATTCTACTTTCATCTGAACTGCACTGTTTCGGATTGGTTGGCACGTTCTGCCTATGGTATGTAGCCAGAAGCAGTGACGCGCACGCGTGTCATTGACGTTACCTTTGAAATTTGGTTGATCGCAGGTGATCAAAAACTGTAACGCGCCGCTCCAGGGTAGGCGTTATCCCGTAGGCCTGGATCACCACAGTCAGCGTGTATTATCTGTATTGTGTGTGTTATTTGTGAGTGATCGTGATCGACACAATACCTTCTCCTCTTGAAACATTATTGTCGCTTTAGACACCATTTTAAAATTATGATCCGCACTATCTTCGTGTATCCTGTCCTTATCTTCTTACTGTTTGGCTGCTTGGTTTTGCACTGCACGTTTGATTGTTTCGCCTTCACTTCAACGTAATTGAAAAGAAAATGAATTGAAACTGGACCAACAACTGATTACATATAGCATTGTTAAAACTTCTTGTTTCTGTCACCTGTCGAACGATACTGTGTGCAGACCATGCTTTCATCGGCTTCCGGAAACCACATAACTCCATGTCCTTAAACTATACTCGGCTATTTCAATCGATATGGAACGTGATTTAGCTGCAAAACAATGAAGCCGATGGCACGTGTTTATTTGATTTGCTTAGTACATTGAATGAACGTATGCCTGTTTAAACGTGTAAACACACATTCCTGTAGTCAATCTGGAACGCGTAGTGTAATCAGCAACACATTGAAAGCTATTCAGTTTTTTGAGGCCAACGTGAAAATTCAGTGTCAAGAAAAAAGGTTATCTGACATGTTTCATCATCGCATACAAAGTCGAAAATATGAAAGCACTGTCACTCTTCTTGGACATCCCATCCGCAGTACAAATCCATCACGGATCATACCCGAAATCTCAGGTGGAACGTAATTAGTCTTATTATCAGATCAACAGGTAGTTGGTTAGACTTTATACGTTTTTTTACTTTGACTGGGTCTTTCGGACGGGATAAGTCATGGAAGTTTGGAATAAGAAAAAGAAATGCAGCTACACCCGGATGCACCTGTTATATTTATACGTCCAAGTGCAGGCTGCAAGGCATGTGTTGATTCACGGTTGCAGGCGGCACTCCAGAAGTTCACCGCCCATTCTACTGGTTCAGATTCAACTATCGGGGATCTATGCCTTCCTGTTTGTTTGACAGATCTCCTCTAGGGCCGTTGAATCAGTCAGAAATTCCCGTCCTCATGAAGAATGCTGTTTCATCGAGGGTTGTAGTCGGGTTGAGACAGTCCGCAGAACGGTTGTGATTACTGGCATACACCTCAGCTACTTGAAACAATAGACGAGAGTTTAGTGGATGATGAAGGCGAACAACGTGGCATTTGCTTCATGGGACACGGTTTTCTCACGCGGCTAGTCCTATCAGATATTGTAGCGAGAAGGCGAGCTCCCTGGGAAAAAGTCTTGATTCAATTCAAAATCAAACGGTGTATGCGTTCGATTATATGCAATTAATCCTCGACCGCGCGGCGGGATGATTCATACCCCTTTCTGCGGGTCATTCCTTGTTGGTTTTGGTTCGCACTTGGCACGTACGTTGCCTCTTCTTCTGCGTGCCATTCCAACTGCTTTGAGCCAATCGCGGCGCGAGATGCGTTGATCGACAGCTCCGACTTTGTGGCATTCAGTGAATATCTTTCCTGTTAGCTGTGGACCGTAATTGTCGACTCGATCGTTTCAGGTTTAGTTAACATTGTCTCGCGAGGCACTTCCCGCCGCTGCGTCTGCGCGTCTAGTCGGATGAGCCCCATTCTTGATTCGGTTGCTATCCAGGACTCTCTTTGTACCGCCTTCCATCACAATATGTCAGAACATTGCATCGTATGACGCACTTTTACACGTTTATTATGAGCTATTGCCTAACATATTTCTGAACTGTGACGATTTGATATTCAGAACAGGCAGGACTCACAAATCGTACACGTAATAGTAGACGAAGCACGGAATCTTTGGCAATCGCTCACCGGAATCTCTCGTTACCAAGGCGCGGGAAGAAACCTCCAGAAGTGGCGGTTTGCTCATTTAAGGAAATCTATGGAATCAAATAAGATTTAAATAAAAATAGTATTGGTTAAACAGACATCAAACTATCAGCAGCCTTGCTCTCTGGGTCACGCGGCTTCTGTTTGAGCTGCATGGCCATTGATGGATCGATAAAGTTGGTTTGTGATCCGATTTCCAGAAACTGGGACGCATGTCCACCTGGCGGGCGTTGTCTCGGAGGCTTAACTCACCACAGATGCACTTCCTAATCGGCAGTCATTGTGTGGCTTGGGTGAATATAACTGAATAGCTTGAGTGATCGAAATACCGTAGAGATTTCCGCAGCATTTGTTCTAAAATGAACTTAACCAGATAGACAGATGATAACTGAGGTCAGAATAGCTATTGTGTTGAAAATGTTAGAATTATAATAGTTTTAAAGTAGAAACAATTTAGATTGTATTATCTGAGTTGATCAATCGTTTATCGGTCTAACAAGTACCTTTAACGAACTCGAAAAGCGAAATTCCTTTCGCATAATGATAAGTAAAACCACCTGATATTGATGTTATTCGGTCTCCAACTTCTCACGAGGTTTGCCTTCGTGGAACCAGTGTTGCGGGAAGCTTCTGATTTTGTTTATGACTCCTTTGGATTTCTGCAATGCTCCTATGCAACATTCCACGGGAAACGTCGATACTCTTCGGTTTTAGTTTTGATCATAGACTTGTGTGCCTTCTATGTATTGTCTCCCATCACATAGTGACAAGGTAAAGTGCATATAAACTAGTAAATTGTTTAAGCCACAATGCATAAATCTAGCTTAAATTTTAATCATCTGAAATTTGACGAGTTTTTTTCCGCTTTAGAGTGTTGACTTGACCTAAATGGTTGGGTCACGATTTCCCCTCCGTGACCCAGAACGGTTCACATGGGTGATTCACTCACTGATCGTGCAACGTGTTTAAGACCTTCATTACTACTTGGTTATTTGTGTTGTTGATCATGTTTTTTATGTGATCACATGTGTGTGGATTTTCGGATGGTTGAAAACAGATGTAAACTATAAAATCGTTAACCAGACGGCATCTTCACTCAGGTCTCTTCATTCATTTTTCATTGGATGCACACCGCGCATTTCTTCGGTCTTCGTCATTCCCAGATGGACACACGCTGTCGCGTAGAGTTCATGATCATTTGAGCCCAAGTGTTGCAGTTCTCCTGCCAATGTGTTATGATCGATAAAAAACAATATGCAGCCGTCAACCTGTTTGGTGAATGCTAATTACCATTCTTGATACTTAGATCGCGAAACACAAGGGTATGAAAGATTTTCGTGCCTTTTGTTACACTTCATTCTTGGTAATCTTCAAAGGTGAGTAAACTAAGCAGTCCGATCAATAAAGTGCTTCATCGTGTCGACATTTCCCAGTGTAAAGTCTCACAATCAGCTGGAGATGGATATTGATCAAACCGCGGACTCTATAAGATTCATGTCCAAAACGAGAGAGTTGTAACAAGCTCGGCGAATACACCCTACTGGTGTTCGCCAACAAACACCAAATATCTACGAATTGTAGTGAATTGCAATAGGTAACACAGGAAATAAATAGTAAGGGGTAATTCCTTTTCTGTACTGTCATCAGTCATGTACGCATTAGAACAGCTATTACACCAACAGATGTGAGATGGTTTAGAAGATAGAATCCCGCGGCTGGATATAGTACTTGCGCGAAGCGATAACTCGGCCTAACCCACATATCTTGAAGACACCACCAACGTGTCAGTGCACTAAACTTGGTTGAAATTGTTCACAAAATGAATGAGTTCTTGGTCTTCTTATGTCATCGGAAACGAACACCACCGAAGAGTTCTATAGGCCGAAAAAGGATCGCTCAGAAATATCTGTGATGAGCCCATTCAAACGCGTACTCAAGTGATTGATAGGCATTTATGTGAATTTACACTCGAGGAGGTAAATAATAATAAATAATAAACCAAATTGATTAATGAAAACCACAAGGATGTAATCTTTGAGTTTGAAAGCGGTAACTGCAAGAATAGCTGCATGTTGCAAAAGGACACTTTGAACGAGGAAGTTTATTTGCCCAAATATACCGCAATGAGTGCATCTGAAGTCAATGTTGGCTTGCAGGATTTTTCAATTGCAAATTAATCCTGACATCTATACAAATGAAATGCAACTCAGTAAATTAGTTGGGAGTGCTATTTGGCCACTGCATTCCGGAAGACGATACACAGTCAAAGGGGAAACCTTTTCAGTTTTGAGATAAAACCGAGAATTTAGGAATAGCAATATGGATAGAATACCATCAGAGATTATTTCGTTGCTTGCTCCACGTTATACCGGATACGAGCTGACCATTGTCTTTATTTTGAAAAGATGTTTCCTTGTTTTGCCACCGGTTATCTTTAGTTGCCCCCTGTCCTTGCTGTTGCAGTTATCACTCCCCCACCGAGCAAATCCGCTTCATGGCAAATTTCGGATTGTGATACAGTTGAACAATGTGTTCTTTCATGATAATTCCTGGACACACCCACCACTCACACTCAGACTACTATGCGATAAATCCACTCACATGTTCAGGCAGTTTCTTACTTGCAATGGACTGGTCCTCCGTTGTGCAACTCGTTCATCTTTATTTGCATATTTAAACCCTCCATGCCAACTTCTCGAATTTTGTTACCCGTCTCGTTATTGATTTTTCTGAAAGGTCCCGAAAGTGCTATGCCTGTAGCCGCAATTATTCCTAAAGATTTCAACTAAATTTTGATCCACAGTACGTGTCTGCCCTCACGCGTTGCAATATGTCATCACCAACCACTTTGGCACAGTGACGCCCCTTTTTTCCTCATGGGTCTACAGGCTTTCTTGGACCAACCGCAAACCTGTTTGAACCGGTTCCGTACCGGCACTGACTGGGGCAGTTTTGGCACATCAGTGTTTCCTTAGATAGTGATAAATTGGTTCCAGTCTTATATGCCTTTTATACTGTCCCTCTTGGGGTGCCACGTTTCGATGAATCCCCGAATTCACTCTGTGGTTCCTCTTCCGATCACTCTTGCTTTGTTCAGTTCGAAAACATGATTATCAGCTATCCATATAGATTGAGATCTGCGACTTCTCCTAGTGTCCTTTGACCACCGGTATGTGTTCTTGCAGTCGTGTCTTGAGTTTTCTATTGGTTTTACCGACGTGGGATTTATCACAGTCTCGACACTATTTCGCCTACGACGTTTGAGGAATCCCCTTGAGAGGTAAAAGCTGCTTACAAACACTTATCAAACGAGTAAAAAGGCATTTCAGCACCATCCAGCTCCAAAAAGCAGAGCAAGCCAACCATTTTGAGGTCTTTCGGTGTAACGGATACCCACAAAATTTCGTGCAACGTTGCTTACATACAACGCTCACAATTGACCAATGGGAATGCAGGGATGTAAATAGCCAATCAGAACCCGCGATTAGAACTATATAAGTTCGGTTACACTGAAGACTTGCGCTTCCCCGAAGATGCACTGATTATGTTGCCTAGCCCAGTGAGGTAAATATGCGAACAATACTTCCGGTTCGGTGAACACACCAACATCAAAAGCCACAGCCTAAGTAAAAAAATAATTCATTTTAACCAGTTTTTGACGATCAAGTATCAGAGTTGTGGTTTTCGACACCCAGTCTTGTAGCATCATTTTGCACTTTAAAGATGCAAAGTGCATACTTAATGAAATTACATGCATTCGGACTGACAAACGATATCACCAGCGTGCGTTAAACCGCACAGCTTTTCTCCAGCTGCCCATTCAATACCAACAATTTATATACCATTTAGTCCGTTCTCCACTATTTCATCCCCGACCAAATTTAATAGGAATGACAGAATAGGGAACCCTTGACAAACACCACCTATGGCTTCGAACGTTTGTGTAGTCCACCGTAGATCCCTGAGTTACCAGGAGTATACAAGTACAGTGATTGCAACAGGTTTACATACTTCTGCGGCATTGCTTTGCGAAGCAGTGAACCAGTTAGATATTCACGGTCAACTGAATTGAAGGCTCCTTTGAGATCAAGAAACACTACGACTGTTAATCAACGATGTATGTGTGGCCCAATTCTAGGATTTGACGCAGGGTGAAGATTTGGACAACGCAAACGCCACCAGGTCGGAATCCTGCTTGCTTAAGGCTGTTGGGCGACAAAGCGTCATAGAAGTTAACTGTTGCAAATCGAAGCCTAGTGAAAGAGTGACACTCAGAAAACGAACCCGAAAGTCCGGGAAAATAGAAAAGGAATTCGTTATTTACATGTACTGAAGCACAGATAAAGAAACAATGTGTACAGCATACCTGTAATGGTTGAAGTACACACTGATCACGTAATTCGAATCACGTATCAGAAAACACGGACGCCACGTAATCATTGAATCACGCTGGCACTTGCACGACAGTATCCTACGTAAGCGAGGCGCAAGGGCAAGGCCACAGGAGTTGCAATTCATTCATTGAAAGAAATCACGGAGTTTAAATAATATGTACAAAAGAAGTTCATTGGTAGTCCAGGCATACACCAATCGCATGCTCGTATTTCTGGCATCGCACAGCTTCTGTCTGAGCCGCACGGCTTCCGACTGGTTGATACAATCGGCCTATGGTTCGTAGTTTAGAAGTTGTAACGCGTAATCGCTTTGCTGGCGTCACCTGGGAAGCTTGACTCATCGCAGTTGTCCGGACACTGTAGTGTGTAGCTCCGTAGTTTGTGTCATCTCGTATGCTAGGATCACTGCAATATCTCAAGTTATGAGCATTCCGGTTCAGAAACCGGGGCAACATAGGACAGAATAGAACGGGATATCAAGTCAAGCCACTCACTAGACACCGTCAGACCAAGAATTAGGAGCAAAGACAGGAACAGCATATTTGCATGGTTAAACCAACCAATCGTCGTCAAGCGACGTGCGCAGTTGTTTGTCGGTAATGCATGTTCAGGTGCGTCTTAGTAGGACACGGAATGCACGATGTGTAACAGAGCGAAATAAAACGGCTCAGACGAGATTTCAATAGGAAGAGGACAGGTTGCTATAAATAATTTGGCATAAGGACCGATGTGGAATGAACGATAATCAATTACATCGAAAGGGGGGCACAGATCACAAAGACAGATGTGAGACAGATGTGCCGGTACCA